>BMAO01026902.1:0-26523 GCA_019973975.1 Trichonephila clavata | reverse complement strand
TCTTTAGAAACAGGGGCTTTTTCACGCTTCAAAATACGCCAAAAACGCCAAGCAGCGCGAGTATCATTCTAATGTGGCTGCCGTCTGTTAGATCTTCTTACTTCTGGCTACGTCACAGAGTTAGCGCAACACGAAGTAATTTAGAACTAGAAATAAGTGGTGGAGTTCGGTTCTTCCGCAAGATAATATAGTCCGAAATATAATTACATTTTTTAAAGAGAATACATAAAAAGAAATGAATTTTTAATGTCAGTTTTGAGCTTATTTTGCATAATAAATTTTTAAAGATTCTTAGGATAATATTTTTAGTGTTTGAAGAAATTAAAATAGAAATTTTTTATGCATATTAAACGTCATAAAAACACAGTTCCTTATTTTTTTAATTCCTTTTAAAAGTAAAAATTCCAATTTTCTTTTGGGACACTTGATATTTTTTGAAATTTAGTAATTTTTGTTACTTTAATGTAAAATTAAAAATTATAGAAATTTGAGAAAATAGTATTGAAAAAGTTTAATTTTTTAAAGTTTTTTTCTCTTATCTTCTTTATTTATTACATGCTGTATATTTTATATATTCTTTATTTGTATTATTTTTTTATATAATATTTTTACAATAAAACTATTTTTGATTACTTCATATAATAACTTTTAAGGTAAAAATCAATATTTGATTTATACAAATCTGCAAATAAAATACTAAAAAAAATAATAAGATTTTTTACTAAAAATTTTATTTTAGTGAAAAAAATTTATACTTTTCTTCATTTTTTTAAATTTTGGAACTTTTTCTGTGAAAGATTAATACAATTTTTTACCTTCTTTTAGTTCGTTTTCCTTCAATAGCTCACTTGAATTGAATTACGCATGGATTGTCAATTGTTATAAGCAGGTTTTGGTTATTTTGAAGATATGTCTTATTAAAAAAAAAAAAAAGAATATTTTTATCACTCAATTTTTCCTAGTCCCCCCCCCTTAATATCAAAATATGTCAAATTTTTAGTGGATACACTTGATCATCTTATTTACTATTGCAGTTCTAAAATTAACTACTTTCTTGAATAATTTTATTTACATTTTTCAGACTTGTTTCAAATTTAAAATATGTTAATCAATATTTAATTATTGGAAATGTTAACTCTGTAAATTGTTTTGATGGGAAGACGATGACGAAAGATGGTATATCATTCTTCTAATGCCACACAACACCACATTCACTATAGGGAGAAAAGAATCAAATTCAAATGTTTTATCCTTTGCATTCCGTTTTTCAAAATTCATTTATACAAGTACAAACGCAGTTTTAATGCTATTCTTAAAAATGCAACTATCTGTCCGATTGAAATTTGGGGAATATTTCTAAAAATTTCTATAGCTTTCTTTCTTTTTTTTAAAAAAAAAACTACCGCCAGAAATACGCATTAGTGTGCTATATATTTTCTAAAATTTATTTTTAAAATTAATACAATCGAACTTTTTTAATTATTTAAATATATTTTAAATAGTTTATTTCATTCTTTTGTCAATGAATTATGTATAATTTGAGAATAATTCAATTTTTTTAAATGTATTGCCTGTTGCGAAAGATGCATTAAAATTTGCAATAATTTTAGGCAATTGTCATATTAATTAAAAATGTCAAATTTATTTCATTCTTAAATTTTTTTATGTAGGAATAATTGGAGCTTCACAAAGAGAAAAAATTCGCTATCAGTGAGTGAGTGAATATTAACGTCACTCTGTTCAGCTACACGAGGGCTTTTGGTGACGGACCTCGTCATTTTGAACCACGGTCAAGTGACGAGGACGGCACCTGAGCTGGCACCCCCTCTCCTAACTACCACACCAACGGGAGGACGTTTGAACTCTCGACAGATTTAACGTGCATTGCTCCCCTACACCGCGGGTCTTTAGTGGTACTAGGCTCGAACTCATGGCATACCTGCCATGTTCCGATACCTTGACCACTTGGCTACCGCGGCCAAACTCGCTATCAGAGACTGCTGGGAAAAAAGCTGGAAAATTTTTACTATCACTTTGCAACACTAATTAACAAGAAAATGGAAAACAAATGTTCTTGAAAAAAATATAAACAAAATATGTTTATTAAGATGGACATCTTAATTTTATGATTTCGGACAAAGCTTTTATTTCAGTCTAGATAGTAAAGAATATTTTAATTGAATTTCAATAAAACTCATCAATAGTTTGTTTTTCTATACAGATCAAACACAAATCCATCCTTTATGTTAAATAGATTTACAGTATATTTATAATAATTTTTTGTGAATTTAAATCCAACATACTGGGATTCTCCATTGACTTCAGATACAAGAGACTGAATTCATTACACTTGATTCTCAGGCTTAGACTGAAATATAAAATGTTTTTTTTTAAAAGTATTGTTTTCTTTTTTCAACTCCATATAAATATTCAGAAAGAATTATAATTACTAAACTCATTTCATCAGAATTTTTTTTTAGTTTTCACGCAAAAGGAGTCAAATAAATTTCTTTTGTAATTTTAGTATTGGAAATGTGCCACTTGTATCGCTGGCTGATATATACTTTACAACTTTCTATTTTTGACGTTTTTCTTATAATTGGCACTTCGATTTTACTCCTTACTGTCGGGGCTTTTCCATGTTTTTTTCCCCTTCCTTGCATTTTTCATGAGAATTTCATTTTCTTATGCAACACTATAAGTGCTACATTATCTAAGATGAGAATTTGACTTTTGTCGATGCTAAGTAAAATGGAAAACCGAGGGGGGGGGGTTAAACATTTAACTGACTCTTCCCATTTGAGAGGGCAGAAGGACAACCAAGATTTATGGTCGCTGCCTGCAAACTTTTACGGTGTTTCCAGGAAGTGATTCCTGCATAGGGTAGTATTGTCCATCATATTGTTGAAACACTGGAAACTTGCCGGCTATACTAGTTATACAAAAAGACCCCTCCTCTTTCTAACTCAGGAGATAACGATGCACCAGCTCAATGAGCTGTGCTTTTTCTCTTTCTGTGTTTCTGAAAGGAAACAGAAAATGTAGATCCGTCAGCGACACATGAGAAGGAGGGTAGGAACAACAGTTTTAGCTGGAGTGTTTCTTTGTCGCTTTTCTCTCATGGGGGTAAGGGGGTTCAAGGCCGAAGTTCGTTCCCCGGAGGGGAGTAGAAGGCAGTCAGATTTCTTCGACTGTAAAATGATTCGCTTTATGAGTGCTGCATATTTTTCCTTTCAGAGGCCTTAGATGAGAAATAAATCGATTTTAATGCTATCGCTCTATGTGTCCCTGTAAGATTTAACGATATTTCAATAACTAAACCTACTTCCAAAATTGAAATTAACATATTTCGAATATCGATGTAAAATTTGAAATAGAATTGGCGTATATACAACGGAAGATATTAAAATAAATGTGTTCCTCAATCCACAGTTTTCTAAAAGAAGATAATAAACATTATATCCATGTCAGAAACTTGGAATATAATTTAAAATTTATTTTATTATTGTTAAAGACAAGATATATTATATCAACAGAAATTTTACAAAGTGAAAATGTTCAAAAAATAATGTTTACCAAATCACTTTTCTCCTTTCAAACAAAAATGGATGTTTTAATCAACGTCGGATTAAGATTTGTTCCTTGGCCATAGACAATATTTAAAAACTGTTAGCATTAGATTTAGATTTGTTGGTAAATCATAGCGTTTAAAAAAATGATGAATAGCATTTTGTTAGTTTCAGAACTTAAAACGTGAATAAGTAATAAACAATATCAAAACACATATCACATTCGATTCTGTCATATAATATCAAGGAACTAAAATAGCGTTAAGTTTTATGGATACGGTACAAAAATTAGTAAAACTAATAAAAGAGACTATAATTAACTCTGAAACAATCATGTATTTCTCTTAATTTGTAAGAAATTAAAATTTGCTGAAATTTATTACAGTTAAAATTAAATAGTATATTTTTCACCTATTCAGAAAAAGTTTATGACAGTTGAATTCCTCTTTCTTTGTTTTTGTTTCATGTAATAATTTATACTTGCTGAATTTCACATGATGAACCTTTGATCAAATCAAGATTTGAGCCTCGACGCACCTAATAATCAGAATATAATATCGACTAAAAAATAAAAGCTATATAAAATATTTTAATATAAAATAGAAAATCTGCTAATTAAGTAGAATTATTCCTCATAATACAGATTTTTATATCTACGATTATATAACAGAAACCTATCATGAAATGCAGTTTTTTTAATCTAAAAGAAAGTTGAAAAATGAAAATGACTAATTTTCATTAGATAATTAAGTATTACAAAAAGGAATTGATTTCTATTGAATAAATGGCTTGATATGAAAATACGAAATTATATTAGATTTTAATTGCATGACTTTTTACAAAAAAATTTATTTCGTATTTTTTTTTCACTAAAAAATTAGAAATATGCAATGCTTTTTATTTTAATTTTTATGTTTGCACTAGAATTGATATTTGGGTTATGGAAGTCTAGTGATGTGATCACAAACAGCGGGCTTCCAATCGTGCCAGTTTTGATTTCATCGAAGATAGTTCATATCAAATATGTGAAGTATACTCGTATATATATACGAGCTCTGGTATCATCCTTGTTACTAAACTACAGGTCAGAATTACGAGATCTATCGCTTATATAAATAAAAATTCATATTTGAAAGTGATTTTGAGCCAGTCACACTATTTTTTTTTTTTTTTTTAGTTTCTTGAGGTAATATCATCTTTAGAAAATAGATAATGCATGCAAAAACGATAATTCAAGGAATAAAATTTTGAAAATCGCTTCTATTGAATAATTGCTATGGTAAACTAAGGCTTCTATTTGTACATTTCTGTTTTATAAATTAATACAGAGCATATTATACAGAAGTTATCAATATAATCGTAGCCCAGTGGCCGAGTGGCAGTGCATCACGTTTCAGCGACACAGGTCCGGGGCTCAAACCCTGGGCTGACAAGGTCGACCCGACTTTCATCCCTTCAGTGGGTCGATAAATGAGTACCAAGCTTGCACGGGAATTTAACACTGGGGGTTTGCGTCAGACTAACCACCTGAACGGAACATCTACTCATGCACCTCAGTGCCCAAGACCAGAAAAACTAATACGGGCACCATAGGCCTTGGCTCTCATGGGCTATTGCGCCTTTGATTTGAGTTATCAATACAAGCCTTTATTATGCAAACTATTACAAACAAATTCAGGTGTTTTATATTATGCAATCAATCATATTGAAAAATTTTTAATGAACAAAATTCCGAGATCATAAAGAACATGAATATCTTTATAAAATGTACTTAATGTATCTTGAAAATAATAAATCCGCTTTCATTTTTTGTCATTCAATTTATTAATAATCATAACATTCGCCGCGGTCTATTGATGTGAGCTCTAAATTATTTCGCAGCATCTTTTGCAATACAACGCGAAATTCTAATTCAATAAATTAATTCCACTTATTTAATACCTAAATCCTACAAAGAGGTATTTCTTAATTAGTTAAACAATTTCAAAAGGTACTTAAAAGTTTTAACGTGACTCTGTTCTCTTTTTCTAGCTCTCTTTCTCTCTAAGCCCATTACCTGTATTTTTTCACTCCTGAAGATGAGTTTAAAACGAACTAGGTTAAAAAAATTTGTGATATTTAAATACATTTTTCGGCAAAGAGTGAAAGTAATAACTAGAGGGAAAACGAACAAATGAGAAAGAGAACGTCTCTACCAGCACCTATATCACATTAAATAGTAAATATGTTTCTTTCAAATATTATGTTGTTGAAAAAATCCTTCTTTTATCATTGCATATCGTTTATTTTTTAAAAATTTTACTGACAAAAGAAACATATTTATTTCACTATTCTGGATATTATTACTCTTCAGTCCTTAAATAGTCGTCCCGTTTTCTGTGAAACTAAACTTTCCTCAATTTAAAGGTGTCATTTTTATATAAAACATTAAGTAATTATATCGTTAAAGAATGGAAGTATCTAAAATTTTCCTTGTACAAAACTATTTAGTTAAAATAAATGCAAGGTTGAATTATATATAATTAATACTTATTTAATATGGCACGTTACAGGGAGCGATAAGGTCTCACTCTCTCTACATATATTGTGTATACATCTTGGAGGTAAAATTTGTATTTTGCTTACATCGTTTTAGAATTTAATACTAATAAATTTATTAAGTTAATTTAAGGATTGGTTTAATTAAGTAAACATTCTGATACTGAAAACATTCCATTTATTATTTGATTTATAATTGCTATATTAAAAACAATACAAATTTCTAACCATTTGTTAAGTGGAATAATTATGTAAAATAAAATTATTGGTAAGTTTAATAAAATTCATATGAAATTTTAAAAATTTTGATACAATTTGGTATGCTCAAATCAGTCAATTTATTTTCCATCGAAAGAAATCTTTTTTTAAATAAAGTTTAGTTTTTTTTTAATTCTTTAAAATCTGTCGTTTCCATTTTCTACTTTCTTTTATCAGTTCGTGACAGATTTCCACAGTACAGACCTACTTATAAAAATTTATATTCTAAAAGAAAATTCTAAGTAGTATTTAGTTTTCGCGTCTATTTTTACTTCGTATTAGGTATTTCTACAATTTTTATCTTTTTTAATGGATCGCAGTCTAGAAGATTAATCATGGGTTCGAATCCTGGTTTTACCAAGAATCCACTTTGTGAAATTCTGCAAGCGCGACTTAATATAAGAAACGGGATCTCAAATTTTTCGAATGATGTATGGTAGTGAATAGAATTCAAATTAAACGTTCTAGCTGAGGTGTGACTGCATATAAATTTGAAGTCTGCTGCCAAAAAAACCCATGTTATTAAATTTCAATGTTAAATTAATTTTAAAATGACTGTAATTTTCATTTTTGTTGTTTTTTAATTAATAAAACAGAGACTGCTATTATTTAAATTTTCATTTTAAGGTTTAAGAAATGTTGAATAATTTTTAGCGATGCATTGAATATGGGACAATTTTCTGCCAAAAGTCATTGAATATGTATCTATAGCTTATCAATAAAACATGCATATTTTTTACCTTTAGTGCACAACGCTCTAATTAAATTCGATTACTAAAAAACCTGAACACATTAGTTATTTTAGGTGTTTTTAACATCAGAGCATATTTCAAAATTAAAAATGAATCATACCATATAAAAATAATGTAGACATTTTATATTCCTTATTTTTTTTTCAATTCCTAATATTAGCTCACTCTCTCTATATATTATCTTGTTCAAATTTTCAATCCTTAATAAAGTACTTTCTATTCATCCTATCAAGTTCAAATAAATTTTTTTAAACTTGTAGAGGATGAAACTTGATGTTAACACAGTTTTTTTAAAAATATTAATTCATTATCTACCAGTTAATTAGTTAAATCAAAATAATTACCGGTTTTAGACAGTCAATGTAGGAATTGACTTAAAAAGATTTTTTTGTATTACTTGTTAATGCTTTAATTTTAAAACAGCATTCATTTTTTGAAAAAAATATGTACGTGATCAGATAAGTAGTTTTTATGAGTTTATTTATCGGCTAAATTTTTTAAAATTAGATGTGTTAATCAACACTTGAATTTTATTTCAGATTAACGTTTTCAAGAGTTGGCTTTCTTTAACCCTAAAAAATTTTCTTATTTTTTCATAAGAATGGGAATATTAATTATTTGAATGGGTGCATTTGAATTTTTTTTCGCTGATAGTAAAATTTAAAATGTTGTGACTTTTTCTAAGTAAGTTATATATATATATATATATATAAATAAAAGGAATACAAACTTCATAAACTTTTTCGAATTGGTGTGACAATTGTAGGATTTCGCGTTTCAGTTGTAATAAATATAGAGATAAATATATATTCAATCGTCAGGTTCAGGGACTTATTTTATAACAAGTGAAACGAATTCAACGGGTGAGTAATTGCTAGTATTTTTATATGATTAATCACTGAACGAAAATCATTATATTTCTTATTAAAATTTAATTATAACTGCGGATTTTTTATAATGAAATTATTAGTTAAAAAAATGAAATCTAAACTTATGATCCTCAGTTTAAGACAAGAATCACAGCAAAAATAAAGGAAAAAGAAATTCGTAGTATAACTTGAAGGGTAGTTTTTAGGTATTTGAACCACTCCCCTATTCGTGACAAAAGAGGGGTCTATAGGAACGTATTGTGACTCCTATCGAATGTGAAAGACCAGGAGAATCGTTATCCTTAGTTCTGAACAAAAAGAAAAGGGGAATGAGCCTCGAGCATCACTGCGGGTGGGGAACAAATAGAACCCATCTCTAAACCTTATCTTCAAAAAACTAATATTGTTTTGAAATCAATCAAAGTATTAAAAAGCTAGGAATATTAAATGTTTACATTATTTTTTACAAAGTATGATACATTTTAATATTTATTTATATTTTGATGTTAAATAATGCTAAAATAAATAGATTTGCTGAAATGAAATATTAATTATAATTGAATACTTCCCTCTGTTCTCTAAGTACCATGAAAAATTATTTAATATTTCTTAAATTTAATAGTTAAAAGGTAACCATTAGCAATAAAAAGGGTTGATTAAATATAACGATTAAAAAAGAGAGAGACCGCCTTTCCCCCTTCAAATTATTATAATTTCGCAACATGTGTTTACTTAAATTTATAAACGGCCAGATATAAAGTTAAATTAACTGGTACAACAGTTCAGAATTGCGCGCGCTTGAGATCAATCGATTATCCAAATTAAAATTTATATTTTTGTGTGATTATGACACATTCCCTTGACTCTCTTTTACGGTAATATGATCTTTAGTTAATTGGTTATTCATGCAGAAATCAATAATTCAAAGAAAATTTTGAGAATAACTTTCATAGTGAATATACTACATTAAGCTATAGCTTCGAACCAAATGATACATTTCTGTGTTATGAATTAATGCCCATCATATTGTACAGAAGTCATCATTATAAATAATTATTAAGTAAATTACTGCAAACGAATTCATGTTTTACATGCAGTCAAATACATTGAGAAATTTTTAAAGAATAAAATCCCAGATCGGGAAGAACAGAAACGTGTTTGTTTTAAACATATTTTTAATGCTGAATTTAAATATTGATTTAATCAATTTATTCAAGAAAATCTATTCATTTTTAAAAGTTCAGTTTTTTAACTCTTTAAAATCAGTCACTTTCATTTTCTTTCTTTTATACATTAGAAAACTGCAATTCTTGACATCTCTGCAGTACACATTCCCGTGTATAAAAATCTGTTGCCTGGTGAAAAATTCTGTTGTTGTTACTTATGCACCTGATCGACAGTAACCAATAGTAATATCAAACCATGGCCAACGAAATTCATCGATGACAAGGTGCTAGATTTACGCTTGTCGTTATCCGCAGCTTTGAGCACCATACAGCTGACAGAGCGATTTAGCTCTATTCCACTCCAATTTTAAGGGAGAACACTCTGGGGTTAATCAGGGGCTTCCAACCTCTCTTCCCCTTCCATCGACCTCACGAGAAGACTTGCGGCTCGACGGCTATTTAGAGTACCCCTATGCCGCACGAAGGCACTCTTCAATGGCAAATATCTATGCCTTCTCTGGGATTCGAACTCAGGCCCAACAGCACAGCAATCAGCGCCACTAACCGCTATATGTTTCATATAAAATGTATCATTCATAGAAAAATTATTGCATAGGTACTGGAAGAACTTTTGCCTACACGCATCTAGTTTGACTTCCAGATCATACAAGAATTAAAAAAAATTATATACTGGATTTTTTTTGTTTCTTACAAAAGCTATATTTTTTTAAGAGTTTTCATCATTGTGACTGAATTTTTGTAATAAAATTTTTCAAGTATAATTGCGAAGAGAATACTTCAAAAAATTTTCCTTTGTGGTTTTAGAAATACTTATTCATTAGTATACAGGATTTTTTTTAAAAAAAAATCTCATTAAAATGTATGAAAAGTCAAAACAGTGAAAGGATTACATTAAAGGTGCACAATAAAGCAACAAAAGGGTTTGTGGCGAAAGATTTCGTAATTTTGAGCCTCGGTCAAGAAACAAGGACGACACATGAGCTGGTTACCCCCTTTACCACACCACAACAACGGGAAAACATTGAGCCTCTACAGATTTAATGTATATCGGCCTTCTCTACACGGTGGGTCTTCTGTGGCACCAGGACTCGAACCTGCTACATTCCGGCATCGAGTTCGTGACCATAATCACTAGGCTACCGCGGCCACTATTAAGAGTGAAACAAAATTATAAAAAATTTTAAAAGTCATATTTTAAAGCATACGTAAAAAACACAGACGATTTAGAGTTTCAAAACAATTAAACATAGTATTTTGTGTCTACTAGTAAAAAAGCAACAGTAAAGTAAATAAATAAAATTAAAGTATTTAAAACACTTTATACTAAGTTTGTTAATAAATTTTTGTAATAAAATTATGTTTAGTAGAAAAAAGTATTTAATGACTTGATATATAAACGAGTTTTAAACTTTTGTCTTCAAGATATTAGAATAAATAATTGCATCAAGAAACTCTGCAATAACACACACACACACAGAATTCAGTAAAAAAAAAAGTGTCAAATTTAAAGATGAACATTAAGATTTTTTTTTTTAGAATATGCAAAGAGAAATGTAGGAGTCTTCAAATAATATAAATTTGATTATTATGGAGCTTAGAAAGAAAGTGTCCTCTTAAAAATTTTAAAAAGCATATTATTTTCTTATGAATATATACATATTAAAAAATTAAATAAAAGTATCTGTTTTTTTTTTTTTTTTGATAATAAAATTCAAAATGTTGCTGATATTTCTAAGTAGTGATATATGACAGAATTGAATGGGGTATGCTATATATGATATTTTACAATAAAAAATTAACCAATAAAATGATTTTTTTTTTACTTTTTAAAAAAAATCCCTTTTAAAAAAATCACCATTTTTTTTTTACTACTTATTCTTATTTTAAGTTCTGAAATTAACCAAATGCTATTAATCATATGAATCATATTTTTTATTGGCTATAATCTATAAACAAATCTAAAATTAATGCTGTCATTTTTTTAAAAATTAGCTATAATTTCTGAAAAAATCTAAATCGTGTTGATTAAAACATTCATTCTTGTTTTGCAAAAAGAAAAGTTAACACACATTAACACAAAGTTAAACACATTATTTTTTCCCACCATTTTCACACTCTAAAATTTCGCAGTTGATATAATGTTCAACTTTTAGTAATAATGAAATAGTCTTAAGATAATTTTCTGAGTTTTTGAGATTTACAAGTTTTTAAATGTTTATTAACTTTTGTTAGAAAACAATGAATTAAGGAACACTTAAATTTTGACACATCATCATTGTCTGAATGCAAATTCTATTTTGATTTTTGCATGAATATTTAAACTATGCCAATTATAATTTTTCGTATAATTGTATTTGTGTATGGTTGAAATATTGAAATATAAGTTGTACAAAATGAAAATAACTCATTTTCATTTAAAAGAATTTTTACATCTTATACCTTGTTTAGAAATAAAATATACACATATGTATGTAAAAGTGTTTTATTAAATGATTCAAGAGCTTTAATAAAATTTTTATTAAGTTGATACAATAATAAAAAAAAAATCATGTAGGATTGCAAGGAATAAAGAAATTTCAAAAAGGCATTAGCAAATTCTAGAGTTTTTTTTAAAATTGTGTTAATTTGTTTAATAAAAAAAATGCTAAAATTTTGAATGTTAATTTAAGATAAATATATTTATATCCCTAAAGAACTCTTAATTGAATCAATTTTTTATATCAATCAAGTGGTGCAGATAAGAAATCATTTTACAGTTACCCCTTTCAATAAATCCAATCTTCTAAGAGTCGTGATGTTTTGGTTGTTAAGAATTCTTGATTTGCTTACGGGAATAATTTAGGATTTATTTTCACCATATTTACTTAAGGGATTTTATTATCTAGAGCAGAAATGAATTTTCTTATACTAATCACTAACTTACGCAATATAAACGCTTTTTTGTAAATTACTATTTTTTCGAAAAACTATAAACGAAAAAAAGAGAAAAGTAATGAAATGTGTGAAATAAAATACCGTACTGCAAGTATATATTCTTTTCCTATCTTTCAACTATTACATCGAGGGGGGGGGGGACTCAGTATGAAATGAAATAATCTTTGTTGAGAATAATAAATCAGCTCTGAATAAATATAATGGAGGAAAATTCAGTAAAGTATTTGAGTATTTCGAAAAACATGAGTGATTATATCCTTTAGAAATAAAGATAATAATAAAGATAAAACAAATAATAGAATTAGAATAAGATACGTGAAATTTCTGGATTAGATAAATAATTACTTTTCAAAAAAATTAAACTACGATTAATTTGATATTTATATCTTGTATTTGTAAAAATATTGTAATTTACCTTCGTTTTTAAAAAATAATAATTATTTGCTTTAAAAAAAAAACTTGAAATTTAACTTATTTGACAAATGCATAAAGTTTTTTTAATCTGATTTTGATAAAAACAATTTTTTCAAAGTGAATTCGAGAAATCGTTAAAACTACTGCTGAAACTACACTGGTAATATTTGTAGAGAACATCAGCGTTAAAAAGAAGCAGAATATCAGAAATGCAGTGTATTACTACGCGGAGTTTTAACGTGAGGAGAAACGTACCGCCTATTGTTTATGCAAACCGGTTCCTCTCAAGGTTAAGTTTTGGCGATCGACCTTTAGCTAGAAAAGAGAATTTAGCGGTGGTAAATCCCAGCCCACGTTATCGAAGATTTCCCGCAATTATTTTCATCATGCTAGCAGTAATTGCAGCATGAACACTAGATGTCTAAAATGTGGCGATAGCCACAGAACCGGGCGATGCACGATTAAAGAAAAAAATGAAAATCCCCTTTGCATTAACTGTAACGCAAGGGGCCACATGGCTTACTCCACTGCTTTCCCGGTCTTCTCCAAGCCAAGAAAAGGGAAAGGCAAAACTGCGAAAGAAAATAGAAAGCGAAACGAAGTTACGCAGAATACCTCGGCCATGATTACTACCGGCTTGAGCTTTGCTCAAGCTGTTAGTAACAATATTCCTAACCAGATGGCGGCACGTGTGAATGTCTCCTCGGCATCTTCTAATGATAAAAATCAAAGTAAAGATAATATCTCTATGGAAGCAATTAATGCTATCCAAAACCAAAATGAAAACTTCACTTTTCTCCATGCAATCATGGAGATTAAAACGATTTTTACGCTTTTCCCTAATTTACTTTCCGAAATGTGGAAAAGTCTTTTAATTGTACAAATCCTGCAGACAAGTTAAATTGTCTAGTTAAAGGAGTTTGCTCTTCCCTATCTTCAATAAATATTAATGATGTCTAGTTTTTTTTTGGGTTAACTATATTTTCCTGGAACGCAGACGGAGTGAGATCTCGTATTGTTGAGATACGTGATTTCGTTGATAAGTATTCCCCAGATATATCACAATTACAAGAAACACATCTGAGACCAGAGCATTCTTTCAACATCCCTAACTATATTTGCTATAGGAATGATAGAACGCATTCAACTAATGCTTGGGGTGGAACTGCCATCCTCGTTAAAAGATCATTTTCACACTACCATGTTCCCACCCCACCCCTCCTCACTGGTGTCGAAGCAATACTCGTTGCTCTCACTCCTATTGATCAGGAGCCATTCTTGGTCACCTGCATCTACATTCCACCTTACCCGAAAGCCAGAAACCTCGGTGACAACATCATCTTTAAGACCTTTAGAACTGCCATCCTTGTTGGCGACTTTAATGCCAAGCACACCTCTTGGGGTTGCAGTTACTGTGACCCCAGAGGGAATAAGCTTTTGAATTATTTAAAGAATAATAAAATCGATATTGTCGCCCCCACCACCTCAACCAGATTTGGCACTGACTCCGAGTCCATAATTGACTACGCTCTCATCAAAAATTTAAATTGGCCTTCGACTATTGATTCTCTTTCTGAGCTAAGTTCCGATCATAACCCCATTAGACTGCACTTTCCAAAAACTACTAAATTTGAAATTCCACCGCCTCAATTAAATACTACTTGGAGTATTTTTACTGAAAGCCTAGCTCAACCCGATAACTTGGAACTCCCCACTGCTCGCACTACCCAAGAGGTTGACTCCCAAGTCATCAAAATCACTAATGATATCCTCAGTGCCCATACTAGTGCCTCCAATCCAGTTCACCATACAGATCAGCCTTTTGTCCAAGGAGATCTTAGACACTTATTTAAAGATCGTAACAGAGCCAGAAAACTTTGGCAATTCACTAGACATCCACAACACAAAACTGATTTTCACAGACTACAAAACATCATTAGGAGAAAAGTTTTCCAATACAGACAACAAGCATGGGAGGTCACACTTTCTTCTCTGAATACTGAGGACAGTTCCCTTTGGGAAATGGCCAAGGCGTTCAGGAAGAAGGCCGCCCAATCTCCGCCCTTAACGGCCCCTCCGATACAGCTCTCAGCGACGCAAATAAGACTGAATTTATCGCACAATCGCTTGAGAGTCAATTCCAACTAAACGACATACGCAACCCACATAAAGACGAGGTCATCACCAACATTGTTGATGCGTACTTTGATAACAATACTAATAACACTGACATCATTCCCCCCGCTCTACCTTCGGAAATCATTACTTATATTAAAAAGATTAAAATAAAAAAATCCCCGGGTAGAGATGGGATTACAAATAAAATGCTAAAAAATTTACAATTACTAACAATATTCAAAATCACTAACATAATTAATAATATGCTAACCCTCAGATATTCTCCAAAACCTTGGAAGACTGCGGTTGTCATCCCGATCTTAAAACCAGGTAAAAACCCAGATGCTCCAGATTCGTACAGCCCAATTTCGTTATTGCCTGTACTTAGTAAGCTGGCAGAAAAAATCATTCTTGCCAGACTTAATGACCACCTAGAAACTGAAAGCATTCTGATTCCGGAGCAGCACGGGTTCCGCCCTCGTCTCTCGACTACCCATCAACTGCTACGAGTAGTTGAATTTATCAAGGAAGGCAAACACAGAGACGAATGCACAGCTGCAGTCTTTTTAGATATTCAAAAAGCCTTTGATAAAGTTTGGCACACCGGCCTACTTTTCAAATTAATAACCTATAAAATTCCACCCCCACTTATCCTCTTACTAAGCTTCTATATCAGCGACAGGGACATCTCTGTCAAAATCAATAGAACTTACTCTACTAACAAACCTATTAAAGCAGGAATAGCTCAGGGCTCAATTTTGGGACCTGTGTTATTCAACCTCTATATGTAAATGACATTATTAAAAATACTAATACTATGCTTTGTATGTACGCAGATGATACAGCCATACTCTCCAGACACAAAAATCTCAACACACTAACTAATAATATCAACGTACACTTAGCCCACCTGGAGATCTGGTTCTCTGTATGGAAAATTTCGATCAATACTACCAGAACCGAAGCGGTCTTTTTCTCTAAAAGAACACCTCCTCCTGAAATTATTCTTCAAAATCAAAGTATCCCCTGGTATCAGCACACCAAATACCTTGGTGTCATTATTGATAAAAATCTCACTTTCAGACAACACATCACATATATTAGAAATAAATTTAACGATAATATGCGTAAAGTTTACTCCCTAATTTGTAGAAAGTCTAAATTAAGTAGACGTAATAAATTACTTATCTACACTCTAATTCTGAAACCACTGCTCACCTACGCCTCCCCGGTCTGCGCTCATGCAGCAAAAACTAACATAAATTTAATTGAGACTACACAAAATATTATTATCAGACAAATTTGTGACGGCGTTGGTACATGAGAAACAGAGATCTCAGATTCGCGTGTAACATTACAACAATCAGACAAACTATTAGAAAAATCGCAACTAAATTCTTTAAAAACTTTGACGAACACAATAATTCTTCTATTAATGAAACTTCCCCCTACTTTTCACATTTTTCTGTCAGAAGACCAAGAGATATCTTGGTTAATCCTGTTTTTGATTAAATTTTTCTCACAAAATTCTCTGATAATCTTTCCAAATTAGCCGAACTTTCTCTCGACAAATCAAAACGCTTCCTCTTTCGTACAGTTTTTCAAAACACATTTCATGTTTCCATTCCAGTCTTAGACGCCGCCGTGCGAGCATGACGTCTCTTGATTCCGGAGCACAGGTCGATTACCGATCTGTTAATATGGAGGACGTTAGCGTCCCCAGCCTCACTGATGAAGACAAGTGCGCGAAGCTAACTAGCTTAGAAAAGCAATGCCGAATTCTCTCTGCACGTAGAGACTACGTAGCGGAAATGATTGAAATTGAAAACGCAATCCCCAGCAACACATCGGAAATGACTCAGCAACTGGAGGAAGATGCCGCCAACCTGGACGAAAAGATCAAGATGCTAGAGGGTAAGATGTGTGTTTTACTACTTTGCCCAGTTTTGCTTTGTACTCATAACTTTAAGTATAAATCAATTAAGAAAAGAATGGCTGAGCCCATAATCCGGCCAGCTAAACTTAACCCTAAAAATTCTAAAACTGAAAATGTTAAAAATAATGATTTTAAAATTCCCCGTAAGACTGCTAAAAACGTTCCAGTCGAAATTAATAATAAAATTCAAACAAATAACAGCTTTGCAGCCCTCAACACTGCAAATAAAGACGCTGAGGAAGTCACCACACCCAAGATTCGCCCCATCATGATGAAACTTTTTAATGATTTCAATTTAATTTCACAAGATCTACACAAAACTCACCCAACCGCTACAAATACCCACGTTGGAGGGTATATTAAAATACAGGCTGAAAGTGAAAAGCACCATAGAGAAATCACACAAATATTAACCGAGAAAAAGATTCAATACTATGCAATTGACCCCCCTGACAATAGACCTCTTAAATTTGTCATTAAAGGACTTTTAGACACTGCAAAACTGGAAGATATTAAAGCTGACCTAATCAGCAAAGGAATAAAAATTGAAAAAGTAGCTCAACTAAGACAATTCCAAACAAAAAGCACTCTACCCATCTTCATGATAGAGATCACCCGAGATGAAAATGTCGAAGACATTTTCAAAATACGGAGCTGCCTCTACATGCAGATTAAGATAGAGCCATTTAATAAAAAATCTAAAATCACGCAGTGCTACAACTGCAATTATTTTCATCATGCTAGCAGTAATTGCAGCATGAACACCAGATGCCTAAAATGTGGCGAAAGTCACAGAACCGGCCAATGCATGATAAAAGAAAAAATCGAAAATCCCTTTGCATTAACTGTAATGCAAGAGGCCACATGGCTTCCTCCACTGTTTGTCCACTATTCCCGAAGCCAAGAAAAGGGAAAGGCAAATCTGCGAAAGAAAACAAAAAGCGAAACGAAACTACTCAAAACGTTACCACCACGATTACCTCAAACTTGCGTTTTGCTCAAGCTGTTAGTAACAACATTCCCAACCAGATGGCGGCACGTGTGAATGACTCCTCGGCGTCTTCTAATGACAATAATCAAAATAAAGATAAAATTCCTACGGAAGCAATTAAGGCTATCCAAAAAAAAAAGGATAACTTCACTTTTCTCCATGCAATCATGGAGATTAAAACGATATATTTACACTTTTCCCAAACCTACTTTCAGAAATGGAAATATCTTTTAAATGTTCGAATCCAGCAGACAAGTTAAATTGTCTTGTTAAAGGAGTCTGATCCTCCCTATCCTCAATAACCATTAATGATATCTAGTTCTTTTTTTGGCTTAACTATTTTTTCCTGGAACGCAGACGGAGTGAGATCACGTATTGTTGAGATACGTGATTTCTTCGATAAGTATTCCCCAGATATTTTACTTTTACAAGAAACACATCCGAGACCAGAGCATACTTTCAACATTCCCAACTACATTTGCTATAGAAATGACAGAATGAACTCAGCTCATGCATCGGGTTGAACTGCCATTCTCGTTAAAAGATCTTTTCCACACTATTATGTCCCCCCCCCTCTCCATACTGGTGTCGAAGCAACACTTGTTGCTCTTACTCCGATCGACCAGGACCCATTCTTGGTCGCCTCGATCTACATTCCACCGTACCCGAAAGCCAAAAACCTTCGTGATGACCTCTACACCATTTTTAAGATCTTTAAAATGGCCATCCTTGTGGGTGACTTTAATGCAAAGCACACCTCTTGGGGGTGCAGTTACAGCGACCCCAGAAGAAATAAGCTACTAAATTATTTAAAGCAAAATAAAATAGATATTGTTGCACCCACCACCTCAACCAGATTTGGCACTGATTCTGAGTCTACACTTGACTACGCACTCATCAAAAATTTTAATTGGCCTTCAATTATTGATTCTCTTCCTGAGCTAAGTTCCGATCATAACCCCATTAGACTGCACTTTCCAAAAACTACTAAATTCGAAATTCCAACGCCTCAATTAAATACTACTTGGAGTACATTTACTAATAGACTAGCTCAACCAGATAACTTAAGTCTCCAATCTGCTCGCACTACTCAAGAGGTTAACTCCCAGTCTTCAACCTCACTAATGATATCCTCAGTGCCCATACTAGTGCATCCAAGCCAGTTTACCATACAGAGCAGCCTTTTGTTCAGGGGGAACTTAGGCACTTATTTAAAGAATCGTAACAGAGCCAGAAAACTTTGGCAATTCACTAGACATCACAACACAAAACAGAATTCCAAGACTACAAAACATCATTAGAAGAAAAGTTTTCCAATACAGACAACAAGCATGGGAGTCACACTTTCTTCTCTGAAACTGAGGACAGTTCCCTTGGGAATGGCCAAGGGGTTCTGGAAGAAGGCCGCCCCGATCTCCGCCTTAACGGCCCTCCGGTACAACTCACAGTGACAAAACAAGACTGAATTTATTGCATTATCGCTTGAGAGACATTCAACTAAACGACATTCACAATCCTCGTAAAGACGAGGTCATCAGCAACATTGTTGATGCGTATTTGATAATATACTAATAAACTGACATCATTCCCCTGCTCTACATCGAATTATTAATTAATTAAAATCCCGGTAGAGACGGGATTACAAATAAAATGCTAAAAAATTTACCATTACTAACAATATTCTAAATCACTAACATTATTAATAATATGCTAACCTCAGATATTCTCCAAAACTTGAAGACTGCGGTTGTCTCTCCGATCTTAAAACCAGGTAAAGACCCAACTGCTCCAGATTCGTACAGCCAATTTCGTTATTGCTGTACTTAGTAAACTGGCAGAAAATCATTCTTGCAGACTCAATGACCATCTTGAAACAGAAACATCCTGATTCCGGAGCAGCACGGTTCCGCCCTCGTCTCTAGACTACCCATCAACTGCTACGAGTAGTTGAATTTATCAAGGAAGGCAAAACAGAGACGAATGCACAGCTGCAGTCTTTTTAGATATTCAAAAAGCCTTTAATAGAGTTTGGCACACCCGGCCTACTCTTCAAATTAATAACCTATAAATTCCACCCCCACTTATCCTCTTACTAAGCTCCTATATCAGCGACAGGGACATCTCTGTCAAAATCAATAGAACTTACTCTACTAACAAACCTATTAAAGCAGGAATAGCTCAGGGCTCAATTTTGGGACTGTGTTATTCAACCTCATATGTAAATGACATTATTAAAAATACTAATACTATGCTTTGTATGTACGCAGATGATACAGCCATACTCTCCAGACACAAAATCTCAACACACTAACTAATAATATCAACGTACACTTAGCCCACCTGGAGATCTGGTTCTCTGTATGGAAAATTTCGATCAATACTACCAGAACCGAAGCAGTCTTTTTCTCTAAAAGAACACCCCTCCTGAAATTATTCTTCAAAATCAAAGTATCCCCTGGTCTCAGCACACAAATACCTTGGTGTCATCATTGATAAAAATCTCACTTTCAGACAACACATCACATATATTAGAAATAAATTTAACGATAATATGCGTAAAGTTATTCCTAATTGTAGAAAGTCTAAATTAAGTAGACGTAATAAATTACTTATCTACACTCTAATTCTGAAACCACTGCTCACCTACGCCTCCCGTCTGGGCTCATGCAGCAAAAACTAACATATAAATTTAATTGAGACTACACAAATATTATTATTAGACAAATTTGTGACGCGCGATGGTACATGAGAAACAGAGATCTCAGATTCGCGTGTAACATTACAACAATCAGGCAAACTATCAGAAAAATAGCAACTAATTTCTTTAGAAACATTGATGAACACGACAATTCTTCTATTAACGAAATTTCCCCCTACTTTTCTCACTTCTCTGTCAGAAGACCAAGAGATATCTTGGTAAATCCTGACCTTTGATGAAATTTTTCTCAAATTTCTCTGATAAACTTTCCAAATTAGCCAAACTTTCTCTCGACAAATCATATCGCTTCCTGTATCGTACCGTTTTTCAGAACACATTTTATGTTAATTTTTAGGCTGCTTCTACCTTCGGTTTTTGCTGCACACGGATTGGTCAGGCTAGCTCCGCCCCCTTAAAGATTCATATTTTTCACTGTTTTTGAGCTCTTTAAAGAGCTATTTTCTGTTTAAATTTAATTTTATTTTCTAATTTGACTTATTTTTTCAATACTGCTAAAGTAGTTTTTCTTTATTTTAAGTATTTTAATTACACTGGTCAATAGTAAAACGTTATAAAGCATCATAAATTACTCTGATAGGAGATTAGAGCCAGACAGGGCTAAATGCTCCGTACAGTTCCTCCAAGAATAGTAAACAGAAAAAGCTCTTTTAAAAGCTCAAAAATAATGAAGGAACAAAGTTTGATGTATGATATGTGAGGTTATCTCCTATCCGCGGAGCGAGAGGGAGTAACCTGATTGGATGTTGTGTTAATGTGTTGACTTCGTACCCAGAGTGGGTACGTTGCCGTGTGTGTGAGGGCTGCGGTCGACCGTACGGTTTTTGGAGCCCTCTGATTGGTTGTTGCTGTCTGACATGAGAAGTGAAAATTGACAAAATGCAAACAATTGCTATGCTAATGAAAAAATGGAATGATATAAGAAAATATTAGTTTAAGAAGTATGTTTCTGGGTCTGTGTGTGTGTTGGAGTATACTTCTCCATCTTTTGGATCGAGGGTTGTCTGATGTGTCTATGTTTTTTAAAGAAATTTTTCGACAGTTTTTGCATAAACTGTCGGATTGTCTTGAAGTTAATTGCTCGTCTGAGGTTGGAATTTCTCATGTACCAGTCCACACATAGGATCTGTCTCAGGGTTTTGTTTTGTAAAATTTCGAGTTTTCTAATGTGTGTTTTTGCTGCAAAACCCCATACTGGGGGGGGGGAGTAGGCATAGGTAATCGTTGGTTTTAGAAGTAGAGAAAACATAAGTAATTTGTTAGATCTGCTTAGCTTAGATCTTCTATGCAGAAGTGGGGTCAACGAGGTGGCTTTTTTAATGAAGTTACCTCGTATGCGTGTTACATGTTGTTTGAAAGTGAGTCTTTTACCCAACGTTACACCAAGATACTTGCTGTGCTGAGACCAAGGGATTTGTTCATTGTGTAAGAAGATTTTCGATTGCTTAATATTAAATGTTTTAGTGAAGAGGACGGCCTCCGTTTTTGCAACATTAAGTGCAATTTTCCAACGGGAGAACCAGTCCTCAAGCGCTAAGAGGTGTCTGTTTAGTGCTCTGGCAATGAGTGTTGGATCAGTGTGAATTGCCTAAATTGCAGTGTCATCTGCGTACATACACAAATTTGTGTTGTCGTGAATCGGAATGTCGTTCACATAGATGTTAAATAGGAATGGGGAAATTAATGTCCCCTGTGCCCCCCCCCCTGCCTCCGTGGGTCTAAAGGTGTAAAGTAAGTAGAGTTAATTCATTCTAACTTTGAAATTTCTATTAGTAAGATAGGAAAGATTAGTTTTATCATTGGGGGGGGGGGGGAATCGTAGTGAATTAGTTTGTAGATAAGTCCTTCGTGCAGACGCGATCGAAGGCTTTTGGATGTCTAAGAAAACCGACAGTCGATTTTTTGTTTTCGAACCCAGACTTTATCGTCTCCACCACTCTTAAGAGTTGGTGGAGGTCGATAGTCCTGGTCGTAATTCGTGTTGTTCTAGGATGAGCAGGTTCCTCACGTCGGCGTGCTCGTATAGCCTTATGAGTATAATTTTTTCCGTTATTTTGCTAATAATTGGGAGTAAAGATATCGGTCGGTAACTGACTGCCTGGGTTGGGTCTTTACCTGGTTTAAGAATGGGTATGACTGTTGCGGTTTTCCAGAGACGAGGAAAGTAGCCGAGTATGAGGATATTTTCAATGATGTTTGTTAGTTCGAAAATTGGGAGCAGTGGGAGGTGCTTTACCATTTTATTCGTGATATTGTCCATACCCGCTGTTTTGTTTAATGCTAGTATTATTAATAATTTTAATTGTGTGGTAGAGGAGGGGGGGGATGTTAGTAAAGTTATTTTCATTTTCAAGATAAATGTGAACGGCATATGTTATTGCCCTATCAGTGTCATTGGAGATATTATTTAATTTAAATTAGTTTTGGTGTGAGTCAGCTATGAGCTCATACTTGTCATTGTCACTATAGGCAATTTTGGCTTGGCCGTTAAGGGCTGGAATCGGAGGGGGGAGCTTACTTCCTGATTTCACGGGCGGCCTTCCATAGGGTGCCGTCTTCCGAGTCCAGGCAGCTAGCGATTCATCTCACTGTTTTTGTGTGAATTTTTGATGATGTTTTTAATTTTCTTTGCAGTTTGTCTAGGGTGTTTTTGTCAAGATTCATCCTGTCCGATTCAATGATCTCGGATTCTTCCTGTTCAATCCCTTTTTCCCTATCCCAAATTCCTATCTTTTAGGATTTTTCCTGTTTCCAATGCTATGTGGAAAGTAGGGATTAGGGAAGATATTTATCCCGCCAAATGGAATAGTACTAGCGGCTAAATTCTGGAAGAGTCGGGTGGAAGAGAACTGAGCTAGGGAGTAAGGATTTAGGAAGCATAGTTATCCCGCCAAAATCGAATAGCTAGCTGTGTGTTGATTTAGAATGATAGTTGTAATATAAGCAGATTTTTTTGTGAATAATTTTTTAAAAAAATATGGCAGATGATTTTGTAAATGCAAAAAAAAAAAAAAAAAAAAAACAGAAAAAATATCGTCGATTGATTTTCGCCGTCCTGAGCGAATTATTTAAATGTTTCGGTCCAGTGGTGTCATGAAGAATTCAGATTTACAAAAAGCAGAAGCTAGCCAATACTAGGTAAGTAACGAAATAAGCATTCACTTTTTAGTATCAGTTCTGTTAATTTGTTATTTAGATTGCATAGCTAAATGATGAAATTACTTTCTGGCAGAACTCGCTGTTAAACTAAAACTGCATGGGAAAAGGAGTTCTTGAAGAAATGCCAATATATCCTATGTAAGTAGACTTTAAAGCATTCAATTTAAATCAGTTCATTTTGAGATGCATTAAATGCTCACTTGGATGTGGGAATCTTTAATCTCAGATTAAATTTCGTAAGTGCAGATTCATGATATGCATGGTTGCCAATTAGGTTTCCCTTGCTATAAGTGGATGATTTTAATATGGAGGATATTTGCGTCACTAAAGTAATAGTACACCAAAACACTTTTGGATGAATATCTTTTTAAAATATTGATTTTACTCTTTTTTTTTTTATTCTGCAATGCAGTGACATACAAAAGAACTTTTTGTTTTAATCTTGGCTTGTTTTTTAAAATATTCTATTTTTTATTGTTGCATAAAATAGCTCGTAGTTATACAAGATAAAAATTTTTGAAATTGGTTATCGTCAATATTAGAAAGGTAAATCAGTTTTAAAACTTTACAAAATGTTCCTCATTCAATGGGCAGTATATGATAAGCTTTTTAAGATTAAAATAGAACTAATTCAAGAAAAGGACGCTTAAAATAGTTCGTACAAGTTTCCATTTATTGTTAGTAAATTTATCAAAGTTATTGTTTGAGTCTGCAAAAAATTCTGTAGAATTAGCTGAAAGATTCACCATTGTTCCCCGATTTCTACGAAATTGGTCGAAGATATTCCTATCAGTCAGATTACACAAGACTATGTAATGTTGTGCTAAAGAAGAGTTTTTGTTTGGATAGTAGAAGCTTGATTTTTCTTTGCTAATCCATGATAAACAAGTCTGAAACTGAAATATATTAGAACAATTTCCAATTTGCAGATGAACGAATTCAACATTTTTGCTCCAGCAAGTATATAATAGTGTGAAGAGAATAAGCAGGAATCTAAGAATTTTGTGGGAACAGTGAATCGTGGAGGTATTCTTGTGTGTGAGGAGGGATGTATGTCAGCTTCAGTATTAGGTAATTTGATATGTATTGATGGTATTAGAAATTGCAAGATCTTAACAACTTGAAATTATCTGCTTAAAATTAAGGTATTGGTGACAACTTTATTTTATCAAGGTAAGAGTCCAAGCACACTGCTCTTAATGTATGCCTCTGGTGGTTATGGTAGCCTGTGGCGTGTCATGAGTAGAGCCTAGTTCCACCACTCAAGACCGGCCATGTAGGGGAGCGAAGCACTTAAAATCTGTCAAGAGCTCGACATCCTCCTGTTGGTGTAGTGTGGAAGTTAGGAGGGGAGGTTCCAGCTAAGGTGTTGTCCTATCACTTGACCATGGTTCAAAATTACAAGTCCATTGCCAAAAGACCTCGAGTAGCTGAACAGTGGGACGTTAATATTCACTCACTGGTGTGTAATTGTCCCAGGTTTTGAAAAACCACCTCATTCGTCTAATTTAAATACTAAAGAGTATATATTAAGAGAGCTTGAATTATATAGATTAAGAAGACAAACAAAATGTGAACTAATATCAGTAATCGCTAAAGAATTGAGTATATTGATGCAGAATTTACAAAAGGAAATGGGAATTTTTTTTTTAATCTAACACATTTAAAAGCTATTGTGAACATTAAGGATATCCTACTAAGATGCTAAATTAATAAAAAAAATACAAATAATTAAAACTATTGTGAGATTTTTAAGTGTACCAAGATTTTTATAACAGTTTTTATTTATTAATTTTTCAAAAATAGTAAGTCACAATTTGTTTTACAAATTGTTTGATCTATTCATTAAGAACAAGTTGCAGATATTACATACTTTACAAGATTATAATTCTGATATATTAATTTCATGTTTTATAGAGATTTGTAAATTATGATCACTTTTGGAGTCACTAATAAATGATGAAATGTATCTTACTTGCAGAACGGCAGAAATTAACAACAAACATGCCTTATCAGTTTCAAAGTACATTGCTTGATAATCTCTTTGATTCAACAAATTAAACCAATTTTAAAATGGTATGTTTGTGACTTTTCTTTTGATTAATTTGATTATTGTTGTGAAACAACCGTACTTTGAACAGCGCTGAAGTTGAAATGACGTCGCCCACCCAATGATAAAACACTCCAAGCGTACTGCGAACCCAGCAGAAGGTGTGTTACTCTACTGTCTCACCAGTCATAAATAAATCATGCGAATGACTGCTCTGGATCTATTTTAAGAAAACCAACAGCACCAGCATCATCGTTAAACCTATCAAATTGAATTTGTACTTGATAAATATGTTCTTCCGCAATAACATAATTTTGGTACCCTCGGCAGGATCGGTGTTTAAGAAAATTGAACTTTGATTTTAAAGTTGCACTTATTTGAAAAGGGCTCTAAGTGGATTGAAAGCGAGGAGAAGGTCTTAAAACCTTCACGCTGGCTTAAGAAAATTGAAAATGAACTGAACAAGAAGATGTGGATCGAAGAATATCCATATGAACTCAAATAGCTGATGATTCAGAACTAGAACCGCTACCAGTCACTTCTATGGAGGGATTACTGAAAGGAAAACGGCAGTAACTATTTTCCCAGTTCGAAGAAGCAACTTATAAGAACAGGTATGTAAAACTGTTTAAATTGAAAATAGTTAGAAGAAAATATAAACCGAGTGATGGAAAAAGAGTGAAACTACAAATAAGTTGAAAAATGTAATGGTGAACAAAATTCCTTGCCTTTGAACCAGTTCAGAAAACATGTGGGAAAGTGCAAGTTTTCTTTTACTTCTTTTGATTTTGATATGAGATGGCACCACTAATCGAAACCGTGAGTTTAGCTGCGCATTGATGAGTCATGTATTTATAAAGGTGAAAACTGGGAGTTGCACAAAGCAGATGAGCAGTTCAAATCGCTCTCTCCGTTGTTGAAAATTACGTGTTTTTCGGAATTGACATGGTGTTATAGAATAATTTAAAACCCTTGTAAATAGTTAATGTTTTAGTTGTGTTATTAATAAATTAAGTTATTTAACTCTGCATT
>BMAO01026901.1:0-118552 GCA_019973975.1 Trichonephila clavata | reverse complement strand
ATACTATAATTTATACTAATACTATACTAATATACTATAATTTATACTAATACTATACTAATATACTATCATTTATACTAATACTATACTAATATACTATAATTTATACAAATACTATACTATACTCTTGCTAATTCAAACCTTCGATAAAACGGACTTCTCGCTAATTCAAAGTATAGGATCAGTCCCTAGAAAAACTCTTGATGTTTCGAACTAAAACAACACGTGGTGACCTTAGGCCACCCCTTACACTAATACCTTCCTGTCTATCTGAAAATACTGCTGGATGTGGAGGCGGATTTAAATGATCAAAAGACATAATTGCAATTTAAATAGATTTATTGATTCTTATCAGTAAATACGTTTAGACACACGCAATTCACTTTAAGAAAAACAAATGAGAGTGGAGTAACGAAGCGGGGAGTCAATACTAGCGGAATACACAGAATATATCAACTGAATCTAGGAAAGCTTAAACGCGCACAATTACAGCTACGCCAAGTGCGAATAATCTCAATATCTTAAACAAAATCACTGACCTTATATTTTACATCGGCTGTTCCTTCGTGACGACTTCGGCCCTTTTAATGGCTGGAAGAATGGGTGAAGAATCCACGCTCACACACACACACAGTAATAATGACTTTCACTATTTTCAATCCGCTTCTCTTCGCGTACCTCCACACGTATCAGGTTTTCTACAATTGTCAACAACTTCGTGTCGATGTCTTGATCTTTAATTCACTTGACTTCTCTCTTCCTATCACTTAACTTCTTAACTCACGAAAACCGAACTTATATAATATATCTCATTTACATAAATCACGCCTGGCTCTCGGCGAAGATTGGTTGAAATAAATAAATTGCTTTAAGAAAAATTGAGGAGATTATATATATATAGTAAAAGACCGTATAAATCCGTCACAAATATGTTTTGGTACCCTCAATATTTCGAAGTAAAATCAGTGGCTGGCCATACTACAATACGCGATATTTCGAAGTTATTTTATAAAACTCTTGACAATTCGAACACTCACTGTCATATAAAATCCTATAACAAACAGGTTGAAGCTTACAAGTTTTGTGTTGTATTGTCTCTGCGTGTCTCCCCTGTAATGTAGCCCCTTTGATGACCATCTGCCTGCAATCCCTTCTAATTGTTTTCCGGTTCCTCACGCTAAAAGATACTTTTATTGTTTTCTTTCTTCAAGTAGACAATAAACCGACCGCACATGTTGTCAGTTTTCCATAGCTTTCGTTCAACACGTGTCCTTGCTACACATGTGTTCAGAAAGGATGACCCACAATTGTGACAATTGTGAAGAATAGATGCATTGGATTGAGTATTTTGCATCGGACTGACATGACGACTTATGGCTCATCTGTGTGACTTGTAGAATTTGGCACCAAATAGGGTCCGGGTTGCACTGGCCCCTACCTTGAAGAACCAAATAGTGTTGGAGACAGTGTCTGAGGGAACCGAGTGCGAAATGGTTTTATTTCCAATGAGGAATGGAAGAGATTTGGAGAGGCGTGAAGGAGTACTGTTCGAGAGGTTAAGAAAGACGTTTGAATTTTGGGAATATTTTTTACTTTCTTGATAATTCAAAGTTTTCATTGGTCCCTCCATCCTCGAATTATCGACAATTGTCTGTATAAATATAAAAGAGTAAAAATTAAAACAAACCTTTGCAATCGAATTTAAAAAGAAATCAAGTTTTATTTTTTTCCTTCTAAATTTAACATGGCATGTTTTATTCAAAATGGTCACCTTTTGACTTCACACGAGAAGTCTCGTTGGCCAATCATCTATCAAGAGATTCTCTACCTTCATGGGAATATTCATCACTGATTTGCTTGAAGAACATTTATGACTGTTCTAATTGAAACTCCGATTCTGGCACACCTTTTCCTCCAATACAGACTTTAATTTATAGTCGAATGAATTTGAAACCAGTTTTCTGGAAGACCATTCCTTGTGTTCTATGAAGTCCGTAAAATTTCCTTTCAACCATCATGGTCTCGTCTCCACCTGATGAGCAGGAGTATTATCCTATTGTAAAGTCCAATTCGTTCCATAGAAGAAGTTCAGGGCTTCACCATTCATTCTATGATAGGATCTACATAAAATTTTGTCGTAGTTTTCCCTCCTTCCGGGCAAAAATGAATCTCCAACATGTCTTCGTAGCTGACATCTCAACAGACCGTTGCAGAAGCCAAATAATAAGCTCTCTGGACATATATTTTCTCTTTGCATTTTTGGGAACTCCTTGCGTGTAGATGGTCATTCTAGCGGTGTAAAGATTCTTTAATATTAAATAATTTCTCATCAATAAATAGAATTTGTCTGTGGCCATTTTGAGCGTGCCACCGCAACAGTACTTTTCTTTTAAGGTACCTCTGACGCTTTAATTCCTTTGTAAGAAAACCGTGAGTTATTCTTCGAAAACATCTAAGTGCTTCATTTACTACAGGACTCAGTGTTCTTTTGCATGCGTTCATCTGTTATCAAAAAGAATCGGTTTCTGACAAGGATTTCGACACATACTTCTTTGACGTGAGCCCCGACTCTCACGGAGTGCAGTCGACCGCATGTAGTACGGTCCGCAATACCGTTAGTCTCAGAAAATCTTTTATTTGCTCTATGAATGAATAACCTTTCTATTGCTAAATGTTTAACGAGCCTTGAAAACCTCCTACGGACTCTTCTTTTTAGATGCATAGAAGTAACTGTTGCTCGCTTCTGTTCGAAGTTTATTCTTTATTAAAGCGTGACTGATGTAGAACATACATGAAGGATACTATTTTCTGAAAAATATTGCAGATGATTTCTAACGATGAAATTTAAAATTCTCTGCTGGATTTAAGTCTAAGCAAATGATGAACTTAAGCCACTACTATATATATGTATGTATGTATGTTAATGTAATAATTCTCATGTTAATTTTATCTTAAAAACTTTTAAATTTGTAATGGTTCTGACCCTTCAGAACTTTCAGGTAAATTATTAACTGCTACCTTACCCACCAACGTAATCGTAACTTTAACCCTGAAAAGTTATGTAATCAGCTTTTTATTTCAATTATTCCTTATGTAATCACTACGGACGATATTTGTCCAACAATCACAAGATCCGTCCACGGAAGTCATGTGAGTTTGGGTACTTCCGGTCTGTGTTTTATATAAAAGCCGAGATTTTCTGGAAAATTCATGCCGCTTATTGTAAAAATCATGTAAACGCATCCATCTAGCTATTGCTTTTGTGTTCTTTGTTGCTCCGTCTCCTAAATGTAATAAATAATAAAACTTATTACTCACCACAACTACATATATAGTATATAATTTTTAATAAACTCTACTTGACGAAATAAAATTAAAAAAATTTGAATGATAAAGATTAAAATTAAGATAATTAAAATTTTAGGAAACTATGAAGAGGTAAATGTTGTAGTATTATAGGCATTGCAAACTTTCATTATAAAATGTGGAATTTAACCAGTTTTATCGCTAACCAGCCTTCTCCCTCTCTATATATAATATTGAGTGAAATACTATGGAATATAATCGATAGAAGAAATATATGTATAATGGATTTCAAATCTCTTAAAAATATTGAAACAGAGTTAAATGTATTTTAGTATTTTAAGTATATCAGATTCTTTCTAAAAATTTCGATACATAAATATAAATTTTATTAAATTTTTTTCTTGTATTACTCTTAATACATATCTTTAATTTCTTTTATTTTTCATATTAAGTTCAACTAGCGTCAATTGTGCATCAAAACTCTTTCCACCAATTGAAAAAAAACAAATTTAGAATAAACACAAAAGATGCCAACTTAAGCAACATAACTTTAACTACAGACGATTCTATATCAGCAAATAAATTAAGTAATCAGATAAATTTGAGTTTTTCCTGAATTATTTGTACTTAAAGCAGACGATAATAATATCAGAGAATTGTTAACTGTATCTATAACTACTGTATGATTTAAATTATGAGTTAAAAATTAGTTAAAAAAACATTTAAACAAAACTAAATATTTTACAATTCGAATACAAATACAAAAAAATTAAACACTCTAAATATTAATTGCTGTCTTTGGCTAAGCAATAATTTTGTAAAAAAAGTATTTCAAAGATATCTAAATTTAAGAATAGTATAGCATACCAAAATGGTATTAATAACAGTAAATATTTTTGAATAGAATGTATGGAACTGTCTCGATACCAAGGAAATAACACAATATAAAGCGCTCGGATCTAATACAAGATATGAAAAGCGGATTTAAAAGCTTCTGAGATAGGTCGCAACAAAACTTGCGTGTCTGTGCAAATAGACGCTCAAAACAGCGACCATCTTACCTGTCATAAGATATAAATCTTTTAACGTAGATTACTGCGCATTTGCAAGATTCCCAAACAATCTAGAAACAACAGGCAGGCTCGCTTTGAAATCGTGCTTGGTGATAGTAATGATATACATGCTCGGGTTCGGAAGAAATTCACATGTGATAAATATAATGCTAATCATGGTACCGCAGGGATGGATAACTGAACGTGCTCGAGTGCTTAGCACGTTGCAGAACTTTTAAACAAATCGTCTGTTTTCCCATGTTTCAAATACTTTTGTGAAAATTTCAGAATTGTATAGAGATTTTTGAATGCAGTTTGAAATTTGAACTTGAAAGGGATACTTTAATCAAAGGAAGGAAAAGGTGGGGGGGGGAGGCTGTAAGATTTAAACAACTCCTTCTATCACTAAAAATGGAATTTCGATACAAATATATTTTGACAAAAAAAAAAATTCCATTTCTCCTTTATCATCTCTCAGTGTCTAAGAGGGGGTATCGAGAAATATTTTTTCAGTTTGAAAATCTATCGATGAAGAAGATATTCTATGCAGGAACATCTTAAGAGGAAGATCTTTAGTCTGGGCCCCTACTTAAAAGTAGACCCTGGGCCCCTACGTAAATGTAGACCCTGGGCCCCTTACGTAAATGTAGACCCTGGGCCCCGACGCAAAAGTAAACATTGAGCCCTTACTCAAAAGTAGACCCTGAGCCTCTGTGCAAAAGAAGGCCTTGGGTTCCAACGCAAAGGTGGGCCCCACCTTGACCCATAAAAGTTGACAGTACATATCATACGCTGTCAAATACTCGTACAAATAATAACCCGAAACAAATAAATGCGTATGACTTACAAATCGCACAAACGACTAGACAGACTGCCGACTTTTGACTGAATAAGTAATGATGGTGCATGGTGGTAGGCCTAGACCTATACATGGACGACAGTCGTCTCATGTAGCCAGTTGGCATATTGTCCAAAATTCCCTGGAAAATTCCCAAAATAACATTTGACCGTTGAAATTATTTGAATCATCTTCTTATTAAGTCGGAGTCAAGAACAAGACGAAGCTCCCATTGTGGACGAGGCCCTAAGGTTCGAGTCTGAGCAACTAAAGGTCTGCCATGTAGAAGGGAACGTTGAATCTGAACGTACGTTAAATCTGTTAAGCGCAAAATCCTCCCGTTAGCGTGATGTGGTCGGAGAGGGAATGCCAGCTCAGATGACCAGTTCTTCTCTTGGCCGAGGTTTAAAATTAAGAGGCCTGTCCCCAACAGCCCTCGTGTTGCTTTATAGAGTGACATTAATATAACTTTCATTGGTATATAGATGAAGGTAAAAATAAAATTAAAATTAATTTTTTTAAGCACTGCCACAAAGAGAATGAAGTTTAGGTATTTAAAGACTTTTTATGATCGGTAATTTTTTTATCAAGAAAAACAGGCATTTTTAACATTTATCGCAATGAGAAGACACTTACTAAGTAGTTACGGGAAAAAACACGAGGTACATTTAACAGCTTCTTCAGTATTAAATTCTTTAAGAAACTACTGTCGAAATTACAGTGCTCGGTACAGCAGGAGGCGGGAAAAGCTTCGATAGGACTGACTCGACAATGCAAGGAGTGAGAACTGGGGTTATGAAATGATTCAATGTACATTGCGCTATACACTATTCAGTACTCACCTATCAATAATCACTTTTTTCGATATCTATCTATATATATAAATGGATGTTTGTATAAATGACCTCGCTTCACTCCAACACCGTTCCACTGATCACTATGAAAATTGGCATGAATATGTATTTGTTTTGTAAGAAGGTTTTTGTGCTATCATCTTTGTTGCAACTCCCCACCAGGTGGCGCTACAGCAAAGTAACTTCTGCACCATTCAATAAATTGCTAAGTTGCCGACGTGGTCGCCAAAAATGATGCCAACTTGGCTCTATCACCAACATTTCGCTATGTTTCCATTGAGAGAGAGAGAGAGAGAATCGTCATTATAAATTAAGGAACGGCGTTGCTTGCGAAATTATAATTTTAATTTTAAATAAATACAGCAGAAAGTAATATTAACTAATTACACATCCAAATATAAATTATTTACACTAATTCATTACAGAAAATTTGTAATAATATGTTACTTTTGATGAGAAGAGGTTAGCTTATGAAGGTGTTTTCAAAAAATCGACCCACAAGAGAGTTACGGGGCATTAGAAATTTTAAAAAATCCTTTTTATCAGCTATTAGACCTTCAGGCTTAAAATTTAACAAATCTGTTTTTTTTTTTTTTTGTTCAGCAAAGATTTGCAAAAAGCTTCTTTTTTGTTTAATTTGCATTTCGCGTAAAATTAGCTCATTAAAAACTTCTTTATCCTTCAATCTGTATTGTTCAATTTTTTGATTTACCCCTACGAAGAAAGGGTATACCAGCTAGTATTCTATAAAAATAATTTTATCCTGGAAATAAAGTCCTCTAAAGAAATTAAGTTTGTTTTCTCCCTTGAGACAAAATTAAATTTTGAGATAAATTATTTTTAAAATTATTTTTCTATTAATTCTCATGGCATAGAGCATCTTTTCGCCATAAGTAAAGACCCGATTATTAATAATTTCTTTTCTCCATTTAACAGCAATCCATTCCGATGTCTAACTAGACATTTTCAAAATGCCCTGTGTATTATAAGACTGTTGACATTTCCATTCCAAATACATTATAAATATTCCTAGTTCTTAGAGAGGAATACATTACATAACAATGGAAATATTCAACAGCTTTATTTATTTTTTTAGTGGAGTATACTTGTAAAAGAATTTTTTATTGCTTTTTTTCTAAAAAAAAAAGATTTATAAATGTAAAGTTACTCCTCTTAAGATATCTAAACAAATAAAAAAGTAATACAGACGAGAAAGCATTCACTGAATCTGAAGAAAAATATGATTAAAAAGATCTTTGACCTATAATGGTGTATAAAAAAGGAATTTTGGCAACAATACGGAAACAAAAATGAAAATAAATGAATAAATTCTGCTTCTCTGAGTCGGATCATTTTTTTTTTCCATTTCATAAAGGAAAATCTTAATAAAGTTCTGTTTTTGCTGATACAGTGTCTTTCTTCGATTTAAAATGGCGTCGTTATGTAGCGAAAGAATTGTGCTGCTTTGTTTGCGACTTCTTTGTAAACGGAGGACGATTTCAAAACGTTATTTTGCTTGGAGCTGGATAAAAGAATTGGGAATTGGAATATTTTTGACTTTTATAAAGAAATATTTCAATAGAAATCCGCTTGTTTGGACAAAGGAAATAGAATACAGCTGGATATTTAAATAAAAGGAAGACAGATACAAATCTGGGCAATTTGCTTGCAATATCTTTTTTGTTATGTCTTATTTACAAACTGAGTACTATATCATATCTCTCTCTTTAATTTAGAATAAAAATAATACAATCTATATTTATTTAAATGTTTTCGTTTGGAATATTCAAACTTCTTTAATCTAAAAAGTATAAGACAATTGATAAATTCTTAACAGCTTTATTATCGTATGATAGGGGTATTATTTTAGTTTTTGTCAATATCATTAAATTCTCACTGTGTAATTTATACGAAGAAATTAGTTTTTAAAAAATATGATCATTTTCTGTGTAATACATGGTAGGTTCAAAAGGGTTTCGGAAAAGGTCTATTACGAATTATTAACAAATAGAACAATAATTTAATCTTATTGGCCTTCATAGTAATGCCCCCTTGCAATTACAAACTTGTTGCAGCGTTCGTATAACTCATGCTTTTGTAAAGTGCGGCCCACGGGCCACATGCAGCCCAAAAGCATTTAAAATGTGTCCCAAACGTAAATTATGAAAATATTTAAATTTAAACATTTTTTTAAATAAATGTTTGCAATATTTTTCATATACAATCGATTCGTTGACTTTTAATTGTGAAATAAAAATTTAAATCAAAACATCTTAGTAGTCATGATAATTTACGTTTCGAATTATGTGTGTGTCCACTTTTCGAAAAAATGATGAGTATTTCAACATATTTTCTACCCCGTTTTCTCTAGAAATAAATTACCTTTAAATCTTCAAATGAAATCCATTGAACTGCAAAGTGAGATTCAACTGAAAGAAAAATTTGGGAATGTTTCTTTAATGGAGTTTTATACAGATTACCTCCCCCGCGATAAATATCCTGATTTTCACAATCATGCTTCATTAAAGTCTTCAGCTTTTGGTCGTACCTATATTTGTGAAAAATTTTTTTTTCAAGAATGAAGTATACAAAAAAACAAAAATAGGACAAAGATCTCTGACAAACATCTTGAAAAAGCATTAAGAATTGCAACTTCATCTATTGAACCCGATATCGATTTTCTTGTTCAACAAAAGCAAATTCATCCATCTCATTGGCTTAATTTTTTTAAATCTTTATGAAATCCAAACTAAATGAAACGAAACTTAAAATAAATATGTACCTATACATATCTAATTCAAATTTTTTTTTAAATATAGAAAAAGAAATTTATTTATTTTAATAAAACTACATAGCGTTAATTTTTATTTTTATTTATTGAAAAAATATTGTATGTGCGGCCCAGAAAAAAAAACTTTTTTTTGCAATGCGGCCCACAAGCGGTCATAGTTTAGACACCCATGTTATAACTGTTCAAAACATTCCTGGAATCCATTTTTAGAGGTCCTTCAGTTGATTTGTCGCATTTGGGATCACCTTATCTGAATCTACAAAACGATATCCCTTTAATTTCATTTTCAGCCATGGAAACAGATAAAAATCCTCTGGTTCTAGATATAGTTCTAGAATCGTTCCCGTATGCTTTTTTCAGCATCTCGAGCGTTTCAGGTTATTTTTTCGAGCAAAATAAAGAATTTGATATTTGCACGCTGCTCCAAAGACGTCATTGCAAAATCCGACGAATGAAAAATTCGCTTTGTCAGTAATGATCTGCGGCTAACGCCAACAGTACAGGAAATGAATTCCAGATGGTTATGTGTTTTGTTTTTTTATAAGTGCTACCAGCCCCCCAAGCACATATTTCCCCTCCAACGAGCACCTGCGTGAATGTAAGGGCCATTCCGTGAACTTTTTGACTCTGGTAGTAGTCATTAATCGTTTTACTTTTAAAAAGTAACTTTCAAAACTGCTGTCACCTTTTCGAAACGAACAAGCAATAAATAATTTGGTAAACAGTTCACCTTCAAAATACCCAAAACATCGAATTCAGTGAATTATAATGGATATGATTTAACATCACTCTAGAACTGGGGTTGGCAACCTTACAGCTGTGGGGTGAGCCAAACAGTGGCGTAACGTACATCCCCGCACTGAGGGGGGCCCAAGGCTTCTAGGGGGCCCAAAGCTTGACTGTCGCCCTTCATGCAGATTTTCTCAAAATTCGCTTTCGATTTTTTAAAATCCAACTTTTAAGCGATTTTCCAATTGGCGGTCTAACGCGATTCAAAATCAAAATTTTATGCGCTCATAAGATATTTTTGATCCAATAACCAAATCAAAAAACATTTTGTTTGATGTACTGTAATCCTAGCGACGAGAGATACTTTTTTTGAGTGGTGTTTTTTCAAACCCAAATTACTAACAGATAAATTAAAAGTTAGATGGAGAGTTCTGGTTCAAAAAATGCTATTTTGTCAACAAGACAAGAAGAAACGCGGCTCTAAAATGAGTGGAGTTAAAAAAATTCTGAATGTTTCTTAAATACGAAAAATTCGAAAGGGAAAGGAGTATAATAATGCAAATGTGCAAAATTGGATAAAATTTTAATATCTACAAGTACATAATCTTGTGCAAGTACTAGTCATTGTTATGCTAGTGAACCTGATTAACAAATCATGGAAATGAAAATTAATTCACAAGAAAAAAACACAATTTCGGACACTTCAGCTAATAAGGATACTCTATCTAAAGAAAAGGAGTCGTAAATAATAAGGTAAGCGATATCTTTTTTCTTTCGCAAGAATTTGAAAACGAAAATTATTTTACAGTTTTCGTGTCTTTCTTAATATATTGTTTTTATTCAATTACTAGGTTATCTTTCGACTGTTGTTAGAGAGATTTTCCATTTTAATAAATACCATAAATACTCTCTAATGTTAAAGGTTATTTATTCATTTATACAGACTCAGGTTGATTTTGTATTCAGTTATAAGTTTAACGTTTAAATATTTTTAGGTGATGTGTATCGGTACAATATGTTTGATTTTGTAATTCTTTGTAGGATCTGGCTTGGAGCCCAAAATCTTATCTTGCAAAGGGGTGGGCCTTATTATTTTCCGTTACGCCACTGCAGCCATTAAATAGCTCATTATCCTTTTTTAAATAATTTTTATAATTACTACTATAACAGTGAACGCAAAAATTTTCTACTTGATTATTGTCGGTATCGCTATAAACCTGTTTTTATTTTAAAATCTATGAAAAAAAACAGAGTTTACTTTTGTTATTCTCAATACTTGGAATGAACGAAATAAAATATTATTTTTTTAAAAATTTCAAATTCTAGTTTTAAAATTTTTTGTTGTTGTTTATGTACGCAGTAGTAGATGAACGCAGACTTTTTCTAGCAAGTAAATATATATACTGGCTTGGGGCCCAAGACCTGACCTTGCGGGGGGGCCCAATTATTTTCCGTTACGCCACTGGAGCCAAACCAATCTACCCATATGTTTCAGTGTGCCACATTGTTGGAAATATTTGAAATAATTTGATTCCCGCAGCAATGCATCCAGACTTATACAGATACATAAGATAAATACAGATATTATAGTCTTATTGTATATTAATTTTATGCATCATTTAAATATATTTATTAACATAAATACTACCTATTCCTTCAATACAAATAAAAATTAAATTTTTACGTGTATAATGTATTATGTTTCTTTTTAAACACATTAATTCAAATAAGAAATAAACACCTTAAAATATTAGTATTCCCCTTCAATATAGTTAAATGAAAAAATAAATATTATTACGAATTTTGTATAAAATAACGTAAATAATTTGTATTTGGATGTGTAATGCCTTTATATTACTCCATGCTATATTTATTTCATGTTAAAATTGTAATATTCACAAGCAACGCCGTCCTTTACGTTATAATGGCGATTCAATGGGAACTTGGCGAAATATTGGCGATAGAGCCAAGTTGCCATCATTTTTGGCGACCATGTTGGCGAGTTCGGGACCTTCTGGATTCTTCTAGAAATTAATGGAGAAATCCACTAATTTCACGATCTATGACGCGAGCGCATCTTTCCAGAAGTTTCGGCCCCGGCTATAAATAGAGCGATACACGCCGCAACAGTCAGTCTGATTTCAACCAGCGAGTAGCGAGTCTGGTTTTGACTAGCGATTAGTGAACTTGCCTTGATCGTGATTAGCTCGGCTGTGCTTGTGAATAAGTTTATATATAAGTGTATTTTTAGATACTGATAATTGTATCTAAATGCTGTTGAAGATGTGAAATCCTTCTGATATTTATTCTGAGAATTTTGCTGTTGAATACTGTGTTTCAAGGATTGATTTTCGACAATAAATTATCATCGCTGTTAAAGAACTGTATTGTGTTTGCAACTGATTTTGCATAAAATCCTCGAACCCCGATCTACGTAACAATATTTTTTAATGCGAGCCTTGCTTCTGCATCCGCTTCACTTCATATCTCAATATTATGGGTATAATTTTTGTCTCTAATGGGGCTGCGGATTGGTATTGCTACCTTTGCAGACCTAGTACATTCCCCAGGAGGGACAGTAAATTTTGTAATAAAACAGTGATTGATAAATCTGATGCTTAAAACACTTTTACTATTATACAGAACATACACACAAAATTTCAGTTATTTTGAAAACTTTTTTAGCAATCGCTGGCCCTATTTGAGCATTTTTAAAAAACACATTTCGAGTAAAACGCGTTTTAAAGTGACATCTCTTGCTTAAAATAGTGTTCATCAGTTTTATTAAGAAACGTGTATTTTTTTGTTCTAGTGAACGGGGGGAAAATAAACTTGATATTTTTATAATGCTAATAAGACGGCCTATAAAGTAAAATCATAAAAAAAATTTGTCAGTTTTTGGCAAAATTCACAATTTTAGGATAGTTGGATACCTTAAATAATAGACTCCGTCCGAGAATTTTTGAATCCTACCACGTATTTCGTATCGTTAAAAGCAGCCTCTATCTTTATATAATGCTTAAATTTTTTATTATAAAAAAAATTGTATGTAATCTTTTTAATTTAAACTTTTTATGCATGCAAATTAGGATTAATCATATTGCCTAATAAACAAAGAAAAAAATGTTTAGAGACTTCAATAAGACTATTTCGATAAAGATATTCATCTCTAAAATAATTGTTGATTCTAATTAAAACTTCTTTGCTTTATCACAGTTTTTAATTCTACCAGCAGGTTCAACTACTTTTTTTTTAACATTTATAAACCCCGTGCACCACGCAATGTATAACACGGGGGCATACAACAGAGACAGAAGAAAGGATTACAACACAAACATCCATGCCTTCTCCGGGATTCGAACCCAGTCCCTACGGCACCGCAGTGAGCTTCACTGACCACTATACCGGATGGGCGGCGTTCAACTACTTTGAAACATTTAATATGATTTTTAAAACGTTGATTTCCGAGAATTTGCATCTTTATATATGTAAGGCACATTCTTCTCCAAAATTCGATTTTTTTACATATTCGAAATGCATTCATCATCATCCATCATATATGTCGATACAATTTTACAATGCATTTTTTTGAATAATCTTTTTAGTGTGTTTCCCCCACTTTATAAACAATGCGTTCCACTTTAAATTCTCAGGGCAGCGCATTTATTCGAATTTTGTACTCTTAAAAGGAAACATTCATCATTTTTGAAGAAATCTTTTTTCTATATAGCTTAAGGGGGAAAGCACTGCTTTTCATTCACTGTTGGAAATCAAAAATTTATTCTTTCAGTTTGGATTTTATTGTCAAATCATACCGAATATAGTATTTAACGTTTAATTTATTGAATTCCTTTTAACATATATTGTTGAACTTGATAACAAAAACTCACATTTTCAATGCATTTTTATTCATTCATTTTTTTAGCCTTTTTCAGAATTTTACGCTAAATTTTCAAGTTTAAAAATAGCACCAAATTCTGTGAATGAAAAAATTTAAAATAATATCAGTAATAAATTTTTCAAATAGTTCCGTCATATGCTGTTGAAACAAAAAATGTACATTGTCAAATTGTTTGTTGTTGTTGGTTTTGCTTATGCCACCTAATCGATAGTACATCAGCACAAGGGCCGCGAAAATCATTACGGCAAAGGGCTACATATACACCTGTCGTTATCCGTAGCTTTGAGCACCACATAGAGCGATTTAGCACTATTCCACCCCAATTTTGAGGGAGAACACCCTGGGAGTGGTCAGAGGCCTCCACCTCTCTTCCTCTTCCACCAACCTCCCGAGAGGACTTGCGGCTTGACGGCTATTTAAAGTACCCCCATGCCGCAAAGGCACCTTCCATAAACAAATATCCATGCCTTCTCTGGGATTCGAACCTAGGCCCAACAGTCAGCGACACTAACCACTGTACCGGATGGATGGTGTCTAATTGTTTAATGCTTTTTAAGGATATAGTAAAGCATTTTCCTGAGATTTGAAGAAAAATCAAATAATCAAGATTACTTAACTATCATTCAAAGTTTATAATTTAAAAATCCGAACACATTTTGCTAATTGTTGATGAATTATCTGAATTCCATCTGCTTTTCCATTTGTATGTTTACCTTTCGTAATTTGTTTGTTTACTTTCATGACGGTCACATGATAAAGACAAACACGTGTTCTGCATTGAATTCAAAACAGACATTCAACTAATTGTACTTGTTCTTCTACCAGGAAAACTTAAAATTCATAATCTGATAAAGGTGTTCAAATGTTATGCAAAAAAAAAAAAAAATTATTTTCAAAAAGATTTTAAAATTAAGAAAAAGCTTATTTTAGGCATAATAAAATGCATTTTGTATACCTATGCGCGTTATTGTTATTGATGGATATGTACTTTTTTAGAGAAAGTTTCTGCAAAGAGCTAAAAGCAACAACGAAACGCATGAACCGATTAGCTGGAAGCACGTGTTTGTTTTTATCGTGATCATGACGTCACATTAGGATTTGAACTGATTGGCTAGAAACAAGTGATTGTCATCATCATGTGACTATGACATCACATGAGATTTTGAACTAATTGGCTAGTAACAAGTGTTTGTCACTATCATGTGACTATAACGTCACATGAGGTTTTGAACTGATTGGCTAGAAACAAGTGGTTATCATTTTCATGTGAATACGACGTCACATAAATTTAGAACATTAGTATTTGTTTTTCTTTCATAAACATCAATTTTTTTTAAATAATTGATTTGTGCAATTATATAATCCAGCTTGATGAAAATTGAATAATTTGTTAAGTAAAATATTGCTTTAAAAAATTTTACCTTAATTTTCAGTTTTATTTAAACGTTTTACGGCACATTTCTAATTACTGTCGAAGTAAATGATCACGGTAAAAAAAATTATTTCAAGATCTTAATTAATCGTTCATGTAATTAAAATATTTTCAGAAGGAATTTTTTTTCTAATTTGTTAAATTTCTTTGTGTTTACCTAAGATTTGCGTTGGTTGTAACAGATTTATTTAATCTGCCTTAGAATATAAATAGCACTATAATACCTGCAAGGTAGTGTAACCTTCGATCGAATTTTCCTTAAATAATGTTTTTGAGGCTAAAAATACATTGAGAATAGCTCATCCATTTCAGTGTTATATGTAAATGCAAATGAATTTCGAACACTATTTTAAGGATTTTCTTTTCACACTATGTTAAATACATTTCCCATTCATTTTCTCGCGAAGTCTTTTTTTGAAAAGAACTATTGTACTTTGTAAATTTCTTTTAAAGTTAATTTAAAGAAAGTTTGGTTTATATAACAAAACTATTAAAATTTAATTGATAGTAATGATTAAAAGGATACTTGATTAATATGGCAATACGCCGACAAGTAATATTGGAAATGGATAATAGTGAATTTGACTGTTCTTATTTAATTATTATTTTGACATACATGTCAATGTTTATGATTGTGTCTCTCTATACTGTATATTAATTAATATTATAAATAGATATTTCAAAATTAAAAGATTATTTTACTAAAACGTCGAAAAAGTATATTTTAGAAAAGATTTGAGGTAAGACTTCCAAGCTCTGGAGTTGAGTTACGGATCGAAAAGATTGATACTTTGGAGGTCATCGAACAGTAAAAATCAATAACTGAAAGTCCTAACTATGAAGAAGACTTTGTGAAAGAATGGTTTAATACGATAGTGGATTAAAATATGAAAGGGAAACGCCATTACGAGTTAGATAAAAGAAGACGTAAAGATGAAATGGAATTTGAATTGAAGAAACTTAAATTACAAAATAAACAAAATAGGTCTTATCACAATAAACAATTGAAAAAACAAAATAAAATCTGTTAAATCTGGATTAGATATTCAACATTTAATGCAAAAATTTATTCTTATAAATGATAACATTAATCTTTGTCTCACTTTGTTTAACATCAAATTCAAAAAGTAGGTATTGCAAAAAAATTGTAGGTGACTTAACCAGTAAACCTGCTACCGAAATCATGTAAATGTTATTGTAGCTAGAAAAGATGAAGGAATTGCAGACAATGATTATATCAATGGGCTTCTTCAGCGGGTTAAAATAATCCTAGAAAAATTTAGAGAATTTTTATAAACTCTAAGAAAGCATCCAGAGATTATTCACTTTGACTTTGTACGTGAATTTCAAAATTATTATATAAAATGTATAAGGATTTGGAAGTAGAAAGCTTTAAACAACTGTCAAAACGAACTGGATTTCAAACGTGTGAATGGAGATGATCTACAGAATTTAGACAAAATCACAAGACTTAGCCTTTTCATTTAAAAAAAAAAGAATAATTAAGAGTATAAATAGGCTCGATTCATGACAATCACATGATAAAGATAATCACGTGTTCGCGACTTAATTCAAAAATGACAATTAACTAGCTTGTACTTGTTCTATTTGTAAAATTTGGATTAAATTTCAAGTTTCATAATTAGGTAAAGATTCTCAAATATAATGAAAAAAATCATTATATAAAGATTAAAATTTAAAAAATCTTATTTTATCTGTGTAGTTTTAAATTAAGAATGTTTTGTTTACTTACGTACGTTATTATTGTTGAAAAATATGTGCTTTTTAAAAGAAAGTTTCTTCAAAGAGCAAAAGTTGGCAACAACAAATTGCATGAACTGATTAGCCGGAAACACAGGATTGTATTTATCGTATGATTATGACGTCACATAAATTTATGGACTAATGTGCTAGAAACTTGTTTGTCATTACCATGTGACTATGACGTCACATGAACTTAGCCCATTGGAGAATGGAAAATAATAGCTCCAAATAAGATCCTTTTGCAACACATAAAGGGCTACGAGTAGACGGCAAAGAAGCTGGCGCGATGCAAGCAGTACAACAACTGAACAGTTTATGATCCAATGAACAACACATTGTGGTGAAAAATCGAAATTTCAAAAACAGAACACATATAAAAACACATTTTAAAAACTGAAAAGAACACTTACATGATTGTAAAGTGACATGTTGAGAATATTTGTTCGATCATTTTTCGATCCCTCCAAACACCCCATTCCCGTTAAGGCTGTTTCCATCTAATGTTAAAGAATAGGATTCAAATTCGTTATATTTTTTCAGATGTAAAAATACTGAAGCATTAATATTATATTCTGGCTTCACTATCCTGTGGAGAATCACGTATTTTAACATTGTACTCATTTTTATCCGAGTTAACACATTTTTTCTTTTATAAAATGTATTTCGCATTTTTGCTTCTGTACCGTAATACTAAATGAGCTACCTTTTTACATGTTAAAGAAAAAAAAACTAATTATTTATGAAATTTTTTGAAATTTTTTAAACACTAGTTTTAAATAGTTTATTTGAACTTGATTGGATGAATAGAAAGTATTTTATTAACGATTGAAAATTTTAACAAGATATATAATTATGTATATGTAGAGAGTGAGTGAACTATATAATATATATATATATATACACTCACTTCCAAAAGTTAAGCACGAAGATGTAAAATGCAAAAAAATCAACAAATACTGCTTTGATTGACACAAAATTTGGCAGTAAAGTAGCATATATATTTATACATAAAACAAAATCAATAATTATATACAGAAATGAAAACAATATTAAATTTTTGTAAGTTATCAGATAATGTCATACTGGAGACTTAAACAGAATTATGTATAAAGTGAAAATAAGCAGCATAAAATGAAAAAAGGACATTAATAGGGTATGTGATCCCCCCACCCTCATCTGTATGCACAGTACATCCCTCTGACCATGCTTTCAATTAGGTGGTCAACCACCACAGAATTAAGCAATCGCCATTCTTCTTGTAGAGCAGTTTCCAGCTCAATAAGAGTGGCTGGAGGTGGGAAACGTGAAGATACAGCACGGCCGAGAGCATCCCAAAGATTTTCAATGGGATTAAGGTCGGGAAAATATGCTGGCCACGCCACACTCGCAATCCCTTCACTCTCCAGGTATTCATCGACGATGTCAGCTCTATGGGGACGTGCGTTATCGTCCATTAAAACAAAAGTAGGGCCAACTGCTGCAGCGTACAATCTCACAATGGGTTCTAGGACTTCATCTCGATACCGGACAGCCGTCACAGAGCCCCGTTTAAAGATGTGCAGGTCGGTGCGGTATCCTAATCAAATCCCTGCCCACACCTTAATGCTTCCGTCTCGGAATGCGTGATGTTCGGTGATGTTTTGGGGCTGATTGCGTGTTCCTTGTTTACACCATGTCCTTATACGCTTGTCATCTGACTCCAGTGCAAATCTTGACTCATCAGTAAACATGACATTGCCCCAGTCAGGTACAGTCCAATTGCCATATTCGTGGCACCACTTTAATCGTACACCTCTTGATTGGACGGATAGAGGAACACAAACTCGAGGTACCCGGGCATACAGTCCATTCATATGTAATCTTCGGCGCACAGTAGCTGCAGATATAGCCTTACCAATGGACGCTGTAACCATAGATGTCACACGTGTGGAGGTCACTCTGCGATTCCGCTTGCCTACAATAGCAATATATCGATCTTCCGCGGGGGTTGTAACCCTTGGGGAGCCGCCTTCGGACAACTGTCTGTGTGGATTGGAATTGTTTCCATAAACGTGAAATTACGGAATGATGAACGCCGAAGAAAGGAGCAACATCTGTGATCGACTGTCCTGCTTCAATGCGCCCCACAGCACGCCAGCGCTCAAAATCATCCATTCGTTTTCTGGAAGTCATAGAAACACGTATGTCTTGAAAACAAATTGTACGAAAGTTTTAAATACCTTCTATCAGCACTTACAATCAACTTCTGTAACCTTTCATAAAGCTGGCTTCTTATAAGACTGAACTTTTTGCATACTTCTTGACATGAAAGCACGATTGGCTGTTGCCTAACATATTTGTATACTTCCATCTACCTCTGCAGCGAATTGCATCCTTTTCAATTCTGACTGGCTTCCGGAAATTAGCATTTTCCTCTCCGTGCTTAACTTTTGGATGTGAGTGTATATAAAGGAGAAAAGCGACTGACTGACTAATCACGATATCTCTGGAACTATTCAAGCTACAGACTTGAAATTTGGTAGAAATGTCCCTTTCATAGAGTAGACATCCGCTAAAAACAGATTTTCCGAAATTCGAAATGCAAGGGGCGTTACGGGGGGTTAAGTGGCGTTAAAAATAATTGTTTCCATGTTTAAACTACTCGATGTACAATCTTGAAATTGGGTAAGCAGATTCCTTTCATAGAGTAGAGATCCGCTACAAAATGAGTTTGGTGAAAATCGACCCCCAAGTGGTGTTGCGGGGGCTTAGGGTGCGTTATAGATGATTATTTCCATTTTTAAACTATTTGACGCACTGTCTTTAAATTTGATAAATAGATTCCTTTACTAGAATAATGGTCAGTTACAAAACGGTTTTTGTGAAAACACACCTCTAAGTGGCGTTGTGGGGGTTTAAGGGGCGTAATGGATAAATATATCCGTTTTTAAACTACTTCCCCTACCTGCTTGAAAATTGGTAGGCAAGTTTTTTTCATGGAGTAAATATCCGCTTCAAAATGAATTTTGGGAAAATTGACCCTCAAGGGGTGTTGCAAGGGTGTTATAAATTCCGATTTTTAAGCTATTAGACGTACAGTCATGAAACTTAGTAAGCAGATTCCTCTCATAGGATAGGTTTCGTGAAAATTGCCCCCAAGTGGCGTTATAGATAATTATTTCCATTTTTAAACTATTAGACGCACAGTCTTTATATTTGATAAATAGATTTCTTTCGTAGAGTAGAGATCAGCTATAAGATGGGTTTTGTGAAAACAGACCTCTAAGTGGCGTTGTGGGGGATTAAGGGGCGTAATCTATATATATATAAAGGAGAAAAGTGACTCACTGACTGACTGACTAATCACGATATCTCCGGAACTATTCAACCTACAGACTTGAAATTTGGTAGACATGTTCCTTGCATAGAGTAGAGATTCGCTAAAAGCGGGTTTTTTTTGCGAAGTTCGAACCGCAAGGGGCGTTATAAATAATTGTTTCCATTTTTAAACTACTCGACGTACAATCTTGAAATTGAATGAATAGATTCCTTTCATGGAGTAGAGATCCGCTACAATATGAGTTTGGTAAAAATCGACCCCTAAGGGGTGTTGCAGGGGCTTAGCAGGATGTTATAGATAATTATTTCCATTTTTAAACTATTAGACAAACAATCTTTATATTTGATAAAAAGATTCCCTTCATAGAGTAGAGATCAGTTACAAGATGGGTTTTGGGGGAAAAGCCCCCAAGTGGCGTTGCGGGGGATTAAGTGGCGTAATAGATAAATATTTTCGTTTTTAAACTACTTGACCTACCTACTTGAAAATGTGTATGCATGTTTCTTTCATGGAGTAAATATCCTCTACAAAATGGGTTTTGGAAAAATTGACTCCCAAGGGGTGTTGCGGGGGTTAAGGGGGACATAAATAATTATTCCAATTTTTAAACTATTAGACACACAGTCTTGAAATTTGGTAAGCAGATTCCTCTCATAGGATAGAGATACGCTACAAAATGCGTTTCGTGAAAATCGACCCTCAAGTGGCGTTGCGGGCTTAAGGGGCGTTATAGATAATTATTTCCATTTTTAAACTACTGGACGTACACTCTTGAAATATGATAATCAGAATCCTTTCATGGATTAAAGATCTCCTATGTAATGGATTTTGTGAAAATCGACTCCTAGGTGGAGATGCGGGGGCTCAAGGGGCTTTATAGATAATATTTTTCCATTTTTAATTTATCAGACGCACACTCTTCAAATATGGTAAGCAGATTCCTTTCATAGAGATGACAGCTCCCCTACAAAATGGGTTTTGTGAAAACAGACCCCCAATCGACGTTGGGGGTTCAAGGGGCATTACAGATAATTATCTCCATTTTTAAACTATTATACTTACAGTCTTGAAATTTGGTAAGCAAATTCCTTTCGTATAGTAGAGAACCGCTACAAAATGGCTTTCGCGAATATCAACCACCAAGTTTTATTTCGGGAGACTAAGGGGCGTAATCAATATTTATTTCCGTTTTTAAACTATTAGATCTGCCTGTTTGAAAATTGACATGCATGTTACTTTCATAGAATAGAGTTCCTCTAACAAAAAGTAAAATTAAAATCGACCCCCAAGGAGGGTTGCGAGGATTCAAGAGGAGTTTTAGAAAAAATTCCTGCTTTTGAATTGTTAGATCCACATACTTGAGATTTGTTAAGCATGTTTCTTTGGTTGAATAGGAGTCCACTAAGAATGTATTTGACGGAAATCAACTCCTGGGGGGAGCAGAGAGTTACTGGGGCGTACTGACAAAAAAATTCCTTTTTTCGAACTACAAGGACTATAATAATGAAATTTGGTTTGCATTTTTCTTTTGTTGAATTGAAATCCGCTAAGAACGGTTATTTTGGAAAACCACTCTGAAAGGGATTACGGGGTATTGATAGTAAAAATTTCGTTTTTTTTTTTTTTTTTCCTGTTAGATTTAGACTTGAAATTTGGCTTGCGTGTTTATTTTACGGAGTAGAGATCCACCAAAAATTGGTTTTGTGAAAATCCACTTCGTTATAGGGTTACGAAAGTGCAAACATCATTCTATACTTCAATTTTATAGAAAATACAAAATAGATGCGAGTCCTGCTCCCTTTTTTTTATCAAGAGGCGACAGTTACAGGTATAAGTATATTTTTCAAAACAATCGAATTCTTAATTCTAGGACTTAGATATCAATAATTTATCCCAGCGTAGTGAAATATCCAGCGAAGCGGGTGGGTAATGGCTAGTATATGTATATAGTAGGAATTTAAAAAGCTTCTCAAAATTATGAAATAATCCTAGATTTCATTTTTTTCCCATCACGCCGATTTTCTCTCTCTCTCTCTCTCTCTCTCTCTCAAATGCATTATCTTATATTATAAGTAAATTGGAAATATATTTTTATAGTAATTAAATGAAAATATAAATATTTCATTTATTTTAAAGAAGACAATTCTTACATGAGACGAATGAAAGTTTTATCATTATTAAAAATATTACTAAGCCTTTTTTCCGAAGTACTTGTTTAGATAAAATATTCTACATTAAAATGTTACGAAATACTATAAGAACTGAAAAATATTTTATGATAATATTCGCTTTCATCTATTTAAGAGAGATCCAAGACCAAAGATTTATTTTTTTATATTGAAAAAACGACTGCCGCAATGCTCTAAAAATATTAAAAAGTCGAACAACAACAGAAGGCATTGTTACAACCACTTGGATCATTTGAGTAAGAGAATTCTATTATTCGAAAGAAACAAGATAAAAAAAAAGAAGCAAAACACAGAAAAGTTCAGTGTTCCGTACACAAGATGCCCCTCAAACAAAAGGAAAGGTCCTCACAATGGATTTATTGTTTGCTTTCAATACTTCTAGTCGCTGGATTTAAGGACATTTTTCAATCAGAAAACATACTACGTCACTTAAACTTTGCGAAAAGATACTTGTATTTCAACAGTGCATTTCATAAGCCGTTATTCGAAAAGATATCCATCCCTTTGTCGAAATAAAATACAGTTGCTGTATAAGAACTTCAGAAACTAATCCAATTTGGAATTGACGTCTATTCCTCGGGGAGTAGAAAGAGAATATAATAGAAAAGCGTTTATGTTTGTTTGCGTGCTTCTTTAAATGATTTTAGAGGAATATTTTCATTGTTCTCAGTAAAAAGGTGGGGAAATAAATCAGAATATTGTTATTAAGTGTTTAATCTTGTAAATTTTAATGCTACGAAAAATTATTTTATTATTTAGTGTTTCGATTCCAGAATTAATTATTTTGGTTTACCTTAACACTTCTGAATTTAAAGAATTATTTTGTAAATGTTAGAATCAAAAATTGTTTCCTCACTGCTATATTACTTTGTATGTAGGAAAATATATTTTACAAGAGTGAATTAAATATTTCTTGAATATTAAGTAAATACGTTTCTTAACTTAAAATTGATTTGTGTTTAGTTATAGTTAGCAAGGATACTTGGTTGTTGTTGTTGTTGTCGTGTATGACAAAGTGTAAAGATGTAAGGTGCTAGATGGTAAAACCTCGGTGTACTTGATTGTTGGGGTTTTGATCTGAAATGAAAGGCCTCCTCCAGTTCATATCGTTCTGTCTCTCCGTAATTCTGTATATCCCTTGATCTTGAGATTCAAATTGGGAGATTGAGCTTAGTCTCCTAAAGACCAGCAACATGAACATTGTTGTCATGAAGGAGACATGATAGTTCATCGATTTTCCTCTGCGTTCCATTAATGTTTGGTATTTGCCTATTATACCGTCGACCACTTTAATCAAATCAAAAGTCATCGCCAAATGCCACGATATACAGCCAATAATGGAAACCGTTCCCATGCTCGTTCTAAAATGGTAATAATATGTAAAAACCAATTATTTACATGTGAGATGAAAAATATATATTTCATACTTTTGAAATATTTTTTTCTTTTCAATGTTATACTCATTTAAATATCGGTTTTAAGAATAATTTATTTATTTTTGCTCATTTCAAAAGGCATTCAACTTCCATTTTCTCGCGAAGTGCTCTCACGGTCGAATTTCTTCCAATGATTATTAAAATTATACGTAATTAATATACTACATAATACTTTTCACCTTTAAATTTCCAACTGATAATATATTTACAAAAAATGGGAACAAATGTAATAAAATCTATGTGGGAAATGTCCAGATTAAATGGTTTTATTGCAATTTCTGCTTAAAATTGTGAAGTTAACAATTTGTGCAATTTGCATCTTTTAACACAAGTCTCTAAACCTTCTTAAAGGTTACCGAAATTCTCATCTGCCAGAATTTCATAAAATAGTCATTGAATCAAAAAAGGATCCTAATTTGGAGTTTAGCCTATTCTTAACTCAGATTTTAAAGGCAATGAACATATTGTACGGCTTATAGGCCATTGTATAAATTTAAAAAAGAACACTTGTATTTGTTAATGAAAAAAACACATTTTAAACAGTCTATCTTTTTTCTCTGAAGCAGCTTTCTTCGCGTAGAGAGATAAAAATTACACATTACTACACTTATTTATAAAAAAACTCTTAAATCATAAAATAAATTTGAAATTACCTTAACATTCTATAGATAAAATTTATCCAGCTAACTTTAATCCTAAATTCTGGAATTTAAAACTCTCTAACTGTGCATAAATCTTAAAATATTTATCGATAAGTAAAATCGTTTAAACAAGTGTTATAAAAAATATCTGTAGTAAAATTGTCTAAAGTTCTAGTAAAAAGAGTCATTTCAAGTGTTACGATAAAGTCATTTATTTATTCCGTGATGGAAAAATTTAAAAATAAACCCTGATTAGAAAATGGCCGGGTCATGTTACGATGTGCTTTATTTATGGAACGTTTTTAATTTTATGGATTATGATATTACCAAACTATTATATTTAGCTAACTTGTTTACATTGCTGATTATTTTTATTGATTAATCGTTTTAATGTTTTTATTCAAAAGTAATTTCTAATCAATTAAAAGATATTGTATTCGGTAGTGTAGAAGCTTGTTTTTTACGGATCATTTTTCAAAATAAAATAGTTGATAAAATATTGTTTGGCGAAATGAGATTTTATAAATCTTTTGGTAGTAACAATAATCATATGTTATTGTAAATAAATCGTCTGTTATTACTATTTAACTGATAACTGTTTCTGTAACTTTTTTTGTGAAACAGAACTCATGAAAAATAATTTTATATTTCGAGTTTTATCTTGACATTGTTTATAGTTGCTTAATCTGCATTCTTGTTGCATTTGTGTTTATATTTAAAAATTTGTTTCTTTTTAATTGATGTAATGTAATTTTTATTTGTAATGAATCTGAGCATTAAAAACATTATTTAATTTGCCTCTTTTTTTGCAAAAAAAGCTTAATAATTGTTGTTTATATGCATTTTTCTTAATTAATATCTATCAAATTTTTGAACAAGTTTTCAATTTTTAAAAAGAGATGTTTTGCTCCAGATCATACCAATTATGTATAATTGATCATTAAAATATTATTTTCCAAGCGAATAAATGAAAAAATACTTAGTATTTGGGAAGCAATATAACATTGCCAATATAAATAAACAACTTAGAAAAGTAAAAAGGGTTCCTACCTGGAAACACATAAACTGCTCCAGATAAAACCAACAATGTATCATTAACCATTAAATGTTATTTTCTAAGAAAATAAATATAAAAATTATCATAATTTTTGAGAAACAATAACTTTTCCTTTATAAATAAATAACTTAAAACAGTAAACACAACTTATATAAAGTAAACGTTCCTCACAGTAACAAATGTAAACAGAGAAAACAGTATAAAATATAACAATACGTAACAGCTAAACAATTGAGGCAATACATGGAAATATTATAATTTAAAAAAATAAAAATAATAATATATATATATTTATTTCCAAAAAAAATCAATCAAATAACTTCCTTTTAAATGTTTACATTAATTTACATGCAAAATTGATTTCACACAAAAGAATTTAAAAGATATAAAATCTTAATCAAATAAAAAGACAATACACTTTAGAAAGCAAATAAAATGTATCAAGAATACATATAAAAAGAGAACACAATATTTAAATAAGGAGATTAAATAAACTGAAGGAGAAAAAGAGATTAAGGGGATTTTCGTTTTTCTTCATCATCCAAGATTTTACATTGATTTGTGAGGGGGGGAAAAATCTATTTTTAGAAGTAACTTGTTAATAAGGACTCTTTCTAAGATATTTTCGCGCGTCTTTGTTGGTGTTCGAATGCTTCGACTGTAAACCTTTTTTCGTCTGCAAGCGACTTTACAATTAATGGAACGTTACGATTTTTTCGTGCAACAACTTTTATAATGAACTCCATTTTGTGAAGAGAAGTTATTGGAGCGCCTTTCTATTCATGTTTATTATCCAGTGAATTTTTTTCGTCGTGCTTTGCCTATACAAATAATAATTCCAGGGAAGAATTCAGGTATTAAGATACATCACATAATGGTGAGAAATTTTCTGAATTCCATTTCTAACGATGAAAAACTTTGAAAATGTTGTGTAAATATATTCTCACTTTAAAAACTGATATTCTAATAACTTAAATTTATCTCCATGTTATGTTTGTGTCTGCACGTAAAAATGAAAACTTTTTCGAGCCCATTGGATTTCATATTTAGTAAAAGGAAATGTAACTGGAAAATTTGTTGCATGCGTAGTTTTATTCTCCTTTTAAATTTAATCCAATCTAATGCATACATATATTATATTATTATAGAAAGTAGTCAATTTTTAAAGTATTCTTATAAAATGTATAAATATAAAACTGGTAAAAGATTTTTTTCTTATCTAAAGAATCTTTTACAAACACTGTTGCTAATTTTTAATTGACTATTTAAATTATACTGTAGCTATACATACTGTTTAGGTTGAAACTTATTTACCGTATAATTATCGTCTGTTTTTATTATATTATTCCTTTAATTCTAAATTTATCTTATTACTTAATTTATTTGCTGATTTATTAATCGTTTGTTGTTAAAGTTACGTTGCTAAAGTTGGCATCTTTTGTAATTATTATAAAAATGTTTTTTCACTTGGTGAAAAGTATTGTAACGTGTAATCGACGCTGTGATTTAACTTAATGCGTTATTAATTTCGCATATGTCTGTGATATAATTGTGGATACAGTTTCTAACTTAAATCGAATTAGTGGACTGTACGTTTTAAATCGAGATAGAAGATAGTCTAATGAATTTAAAAACATGTTGTGTCACACATGAATCAGGAATGAATAGCATCGAATTAATCTTTAAAAATAGGATTTCGACATAAGAATTTTAACGAGAATAAAGTTTTAACATACGTACTTGACTTTATTTTATGATTCGATTCACACATATAACGAATAAACAAAAAAACTGTTGCCAGATATTTTACATAAAATAAAAATGATTGGCGATTAAAAAAAAATAAGATAAATAAAAAATAATTAAATACGTTGGAGAAGCTTCAGTTTATGAGCCAACAATCATTCATCTGAAGATATTTTGATCATTTGAGTGGTTATATAAGACTAAAATGCGTCTGTAGAATGTATAAACTTTGGCTACTTAATCCCAATACATCTCAGCTCAAACCAACTAATCACTATTATTAAATGATTAATATAGTTTACTAATCATAGAATGAAAAAAAAAATAATAGCAATTCATCAATTTTATAACACAAAATATTAAATTGGCTAACTCCTGAGTTGCATCAAACGTTAAATTTATTCACCGCATTCTTCTATTATTTTTTACATTCGTAGTATTGAGTATATTTTTGACATCTAATTTTATAAATGGCAACACTTAAGAGAGGTTTTACTATCAGTATCCATAATGCCTGAAATTTTCATTCTTCATTGCATAAAACCGCAATGAACCAAGGCAGTTTTGAAATGTTACACAATAAAAAATAATGTTTCGTAATTCTGGAGAAAATATCGAATGGCTATAAATTTTCGAATTTATTCCATCAGGCCTTATAAATTATAAGCAGATATTTCCTTCAGAGCTTTTTTTAAAAAAAAATTATAATGCGTCTCGTGTAAGCAGCAAGCTTGGAGCTTACTTTGGTTTTTGTTTACATTTTTCAATATTTTATCTATTCCGTTAGCCTATTTTTCTTGCAGAGATTTAATCCTATTTTACCATTACGCCTCTGCGTCTTAACGGTGAAATCCTATTTTAGCCTACACCTTTAGAAGGAAAAAAAAATAAATTGCGCCAAATTGCGCCAGCAGCTTACTTATCTGTATTAGACTTTTATCCAATTTAAGGATAATAATTCGCCAAGTTGGCGGTAAAGGTGTGCTCAAAATAGGATCAATCCAGTTCTAACTATAAGTATGTGGACTCTTGCGATTGCATGTGTAATATGTTTGCTGTTTTTGTAGTTGACTTCTATTTAAAACATCAAAAGTCGGGGAAATGGTCGAATTTTCCACTAGTCCGCCAAATTTTGAAAAATCGCTAATTTGGCGCGTTTTTGCGTGTGGTGTTTTGGAGCAGCAACCCTACCACAGCACGATCCTTCTCCCACTAATACAAAAATCAAAAGGGTTACCTGATTTGGCGCACTTATCGATTTGGCGAGAAAACACTTGGCGGGATAAGTGGACGATTCGACATTCAACCTTAAAGTCAAATATTAAAAAATATTGTAGAATATAACTTATATATATTTTTTTAAAATGGACTTCTACTGGTTATTGTTTTTTGGAGAGGGTTTAGTTACACCTGAGGTCGACCAATTTTCGAGAGGGAAGAGCCAAGTAATAAGTGAAACAAAATAGCTACAATATTAAAGAGCCGTTCATACGGATATGCGCGTGCAAGAGTGAGGGGACCTCCCGTAGCCGCCGTGATCCAGAATGCACCTGTAAATATTTTTATACTATTTAAATAAAGTTATTTTATTGATGTCTTCAAAACATACATACACTGGCCAGTGAATTAGAAAACCAAGATCAGAATATTTTATTGAACACCTTTAGCACTAATAACTGTTCTGATTCATTTTGGGCATAGTCTACATGCTTCTGAGGGCATTTACATCCAGAAAATACCATGTATTGGCTATGCAGCTTTTTAAATGTTGTTAGTTAAATGTAAGAGAAGAATGCTGCCGGTTGTGTTTTTCCACTATATCCCACACATTTTCTATAGAGTAAAGATCCGGGTTATGCCATGGCCAGAGAATGTGTTGAAAGTCAGACTGATGTTCAGCGAACCAGTTTTGAACACTTCTGCCACGATGTATAGTTGCTTTATCGTCCATGAAGTATACGTCGCCATCGGGATAAAAACGTAGTACTGTAGGGTTTATTTGATTTGCCAGTATATCTAGGAATCTCATAGAACTTTGTTTAACCTCAAGGGGGGAACACCAGAGCAACACTTCTATGCCAACAGAACATGCCCCATACCATGATGCCCCCACCAGACCCTTGCAATATGAATCATTGGCTTCGTTGGGTTCTCGCCGAATTCGACGTCTTCCATTAGAGCAAAATAAGGTGTAACGGGATTCATCCGACCACATTACCCCGTTCCAATCTTCAGATGTCTAGTGTCTTCTTTTCTGACACCACTGCGAACGAAATTTTGCATTTTGGGCAGAAATGATTAGTTTTCTTACAAGCATCCGCCTATACATTCCTATCCTCTACAATTCTCTGCGCATGGTTCAAACTTAAATCTTTCGAGAAGAGCTTTGTTTGATGATTTGTGTTAGTTGAAGGTACAATAGAGTCCTTGTTCTGCCATACAATTCGTCGGAGACGACACCAATCATTCTCTTGGGGAAAACTGTGCTCGAACCGCAGTTACGTCTTCCAGATAAGGACTGGGGATTCTGAATCCAACTTTTGAAAACCTTTGATATGGCTGCTTTGGAGAACACAGTGAGATTAGTTGTCTTCGAAATCGAAGCCCTTGCTAAACAGGTACCAACAATAAGACCTTTTTCAAATGGAGAAAGATCTGTGCTTTTTCCTATTTTACTGCATTCCTCAGGAAAAGCACTCTTATATTTTACTTATTCTAGAATCCCAACCACATGTAACCCCTCATCATTAGAAGAAAAAAAAGAATACTTCATCTCTAGCACGCATTCAAATACAAATATCAAAGGTTTCTAATTCATTGGCCAGTGTGTGTATAATATACGGAGTAAAAATAGTTAGATTTTAACTTTTCCGTGCAAACTATCGTATGTCTTACTTTAAAACATGCAGCGTGTTTATGATGTTAACTCTTAATTTGCTTAGCCCTGGAATATATCTATTTAGTTTTCTTAAGGCATCAATTTGTGGAGAAAGATACAATTATAGTAACATACTTTGAGCACGAATGTTTGGGCTGTATTACACGCCCAAATCCTACTATGTTGGCGAGAAAATTCAATTATGAGATTAATAAAGTTTCACGCGTGCACAATTCTTCGAAAGGATTTGAGTTTAGCAGGGAATATTTTGGGTGAAAATTACTTTCGGCGATCTCATTTAAGTAAATATTCTTCAATGTTGCGAGTAAATCAAGGGAGAAAAAGGATTTAAAATTTCCGCATTTAGTATTTTGAAAGGATTAAAATATTTGCTGCTGTTATACTGAAGAAATTATGTCGGAAATTAATTTAATTTTGGAGACTTTAAAAGAGTTGTACAAATGGAGAAATGAATGAAGTTTTGCCACCCGATTTGAATTAGGGTTCTTATAGTCAGAGCTTAGAATAAAATTGAATCCATAAAAAATAATAATGAAGTTTAATAATATGCTACAAATCGTTAGTCGTGTAAAGAATTTTTTTTTTGATTGAATAATATCTTACTTGGAATTTTTCAGCCCCCGTTAGAATTTCTATATTGACAGAAAAATCATTATTTAACTCAATTTACGTATAGTGTATTTATCTTTACTTAAAACTTTATAATTTCTTAATTCGGCGAAATTATGTTACAAAATTTTACGTCTTAAATTTCTATGATTATATATATGCTGATATATATTATCATTTTCCGAATCAATTACATATCAGAATTTTCATATTGACTCGGAAATTAACGAGTTTAAACTACTGTATGTAATATGCTTATTTTGAAACGACGCCGTGATTATTAAATTGTGATAAACAAACCATTTAATAATTATTTCTTTCAATTCTTAGTATGATATTGATAAAATCATTTTCAACAAATTCATATGACGTCATTTTCATATGATTACTTCACGTGCTTTCAGCCAATCAGTTAAGGCTCTTTGCTGTTGCCAACTTTTGCTTTTTATAGAAACTTCCTTTTAAAAAGTATATATTTTTAAGAGTAACAATGCACATGGGTAAACATAATACTCTTGATTTAAAGCTACACGCGTAATGTTAAAACAATTTTTTTTTTATCTTGGAAAAACTGTTTGAAGACAAATTTGAACTTTTACTTACGTTTTACGAGTAGAGCAACAAGCACAAGTCTAACATCGGTTTTGAATTCAATGTAGAACACGTGATTTCATTTATCATGTGACCGTCGTAAATGTAGCCATTTTTTCATTTAAATGTGATTTCTTTTGATAGCATTAAACAAATTAATTAGTAGAATTTGTACATTAAATTTTACTCAAACAACAAAAAGATAAACTATCATATTACTGGTGAGAAACAAAGGTATATGTATTTTGGTATGTGTGTGCATCAGTTATCGGAATTATATTCATTTTTATTGATGATATAACAGTTATTTGTTATGCAAATATATGAGATATCGACCTCAAGATATCGACAGTAGAATCAGACAGACAGTAATAGATATCGACGTGCAAAATCGACAATAGAAATTTTTATGGTTGCGTGCAATGACGTTTTTCATCAGTAATTTTTTTTTAAAAAAACTTTCGAATCTCGCTTAAGAAAAGAAAATAAGTTTAAAGCGTAAATTTTCTTTATTCTACTCGCATGAAAATGTATTCATTATACAGGGTTATTCATAATTCCTTCCCGGGCTTAGAATTTCTAGATTAAAAAAAATAAGGCAAACAAACCAAAGAAAAAAAGATTGAAAAAATATAGAAAAAATTCAAGTTTTATCCGCATACTTTACAAGTGTTTTATGCGTGAAACCTCCCATCAATATATAATAATCCCCATCAATTTATTCTTAATAACTTTTAATTACCTATGGTCCATCCCTTCAGGACCCACATTTTAGTAATAAGTTAACCAGCCGCCTAACGAGAGTATTTTGAACTACATCTATCCACTCACTCAGATCATGTGATTTGAGCCGCATATATATACACCAAAATTCCTGGAGACCGCCTTTTCTCTTTCTCTTCTGTATTTGTCTGCCTTCAACATGTAGCCAGTTGCAGCTAATTGTGCATTAGTTTTCTTGGTTGGGTATTGTGTCGTCCTTGTCATGCTTTATGTTTAACATGTTTATTTGTTGCAAGATGTGGAATAAAACAGATTTAAATAATCACAAGACTGCCTCATTGACGTTTTAGTAAAAGTTCTTTTGCAGTTAAGTCTCTAAATACCTGTTTAAAAAATTATGTATATGTTTGTAATTATGTTTTTAATTTTGACAAGAACTGGTTCTGTGAGGGAATGTTTGTAGATATTCTTTTCTCCAGATACAAAGACATTTGTTGTAACCGCCATAGCTGTTGTTTACATTTTAAAAGTGCAATTACTCGGGTATTAAGCTTTAAACCTATACATGCTATACATTTTTGGAATCAGCAATAAATATACTTTTTTTTAAGATAAAAATCGAAAAATCGATTTTCCGAAGGTGAAAAACGTCTTGGTTCTCTTAATGAAATGTATGAGAAAGTTTCTGTGTTATTGGACTGCTCTACTGTATCATCGGAAGAATTCTTTGCAGCAGATGATGATATAATGTGTGTACAACCTCAATTATGGCAGACAAAGTTTTTCGTTCGTTCAGTGCTTGAAAAATATCATTGATGCAGATTTCGACGATGAAAATGAAATAAATAATGCAGCTCCTGTTCCCACGTCACCGAAATAAAGAACATCATAAAAAATATAAGCAGTTATTTGAACGCACATTCCAATGGTGAAATGAATAACAAAATGGACGACATCAAACTATTTGATGTTTAAAAAGACAATGCAAAAAAATATATATCAGATTGTGTTTCATAGACTGAATAAATGTTTTGTTTTTCAAAAAACGTGAAAATTTTGTGTTAAATTCCATTAAATTCTGAATGTTTTTGTTTCATCGATTTTTATTAATTGCATACATATATGCATATCTATGTAAATAAAATGTACTCTAATAAATTTATTTTTGTCTAACATAGGTTTTTTTTCTATAATACGAAGAAATATTTCAGTCCTCTCTGTTTCGCGTTAAACGGAACTTGAATTTTTTCTGTATTCTTTTAAATGTTCTTTTTTTTTTCTGTATTAGTCTTAGTTTTTTTTTTACCGTAGCGCTTCGAAACCCGAGCGGAAATTATAAATAACCGTGTGTTTACTCAATCATTCGATGAAAATTAGCACAGAGAAAAAAGATTGCATCCGAACACAATTTCAAAAAGTCAAATTTCTTCAATTCGTAATCAAAAGCGCATTCCAAAGAAGTAACAGGTGAAGCAACATTCGGTTTTTCAGTAAATAGAATGGAATATTATCGTTCATTTAAAAAAAAATCATTAAATTTTGAAGTCTTACACACATGTGACTCTTTGTAGATACACTGAACAAACTGTCATCAATTACGCTATTACGGAGATTATTTTTTTTCTTGCGTTTTTGTTGCTTTTTAATCCAAATATAAGCATGACAAGTATGTGGAACCATTATAGAGGAAATAAAAATATATTGTTCCTAGAAATTTAAGCAAAAAATTACAACTCTAGCCACGATCTCATTTAGATTTGGAAATCTCCATATAAAAGTTCCGATCCGGAATTTCGGACAAAAAGATGAAGATTAATCGATTTAGGAACACGAATCCGGTCGTTCTCCTTTTTTTTTATTCCTGTTCCTTACCCCGCTCTTTCATCGCCTTCCCGTCTTATTTTGATTCAGCAGCCGATTTCCAAAGTTAAAACATTCCCCCTTCCCTTTTCCTTCCTTTGGCTCCACGATATCGTTTGGCGTGTTGCCAGTATGTGCTACGCCTTCTTTAGTGATGGCTTGGGCGACAGAAGCGACACCTATCGTGTTTCATATCAACTCAATGGGCAGAAAAGTAGAAACAAAAGATTGATTAAAACAATAATACTGCTTTTTTACAATATAAAGTGTTTCAATCATTAAAAAAAACCGTTTGTATTTATTTCGTATCAATAACTATGACATATTAAGAACTGTAAGATATCCGGATATTCTTATTTTTTTCATTAAATAATTTTTTTAACAGCAATCGAATGTTTTGAAACAGTTTCGTGGTAATATTTCAAATATTATTTTTGATGTTTTTTTTTTCAAATGTAAAGCTGTAAATAAAAAAATTTAAAAAAAACATTTCATTTTAAATAAGTTTTTCGCTAAGGTACTTCTATTATTTAATTAGAATGCACTCATTCTTCAAATCCTACTTACGTCAACAAAGAAAACTTTTTTTTTTAGTTACGTTTTATCAAATAATTACAATTAATATAAATATGTATATACATATGACAGAATCACACAATATTAAGTGGTAATTAATGTTTATTAATTTTCATTAAAGTTGTTATTCATCCAAACCAAGCGTGTAAATAAAATTTCAGTTCAAATGAATGCTTTAAAACGTGAAAAAAAAAATCTTATAAAGTTTTGACCCAAGTCGCTTAAAATGAAGCCAATGTGACTGTATCTGCAATTCTTTGAGTAATTAGTTTCAGTCTATTAAATTTAAATAATTATATTTAAGTTATCGTATTGTCACTCAAAATAATCGTGCATAGAAAATTTCAGCACAAATGAGCGCTTTAAAATGGGAGAAATAAACCTTTTAAAGTTTTGACACAAGTCGTCAAAATGGTCCGTTAAGTCGCCAAAAATGATGCCAACGTGGCTGTATCTGTGATTCTTTGAATAATTAGTTTTAATCATTTGATTTTATTAATTATAATTAAATTACCTTATTGTCATTCAAAATAATCGTGTATTAAAGTTTCAGCTCAAATGAGCACTTTAAAATACATTTTATTAACGATTAAAAATTTGAACAAGATATAGAGAGATAGTGAACTAATAGTAGGAATTGAAAAATATCATCATTAATATTAAATATCATTTTGTGAAATTTATTTATGGAAAAAAAAACGTACGCACACACAAGATTTCATATAAGGAAACCAGCCGTTACCCGCCCGCTTCGCTAGGTATTTCATGTTATATGAACATATATACTGTTTTTATATATATAAATTATTGATATCTTAGCAAAGTAATAATTCGATTATATTGAAAATTATTCTTATAAATCTCACCTCTTGATTTAAAAAGGAGAGCTTCTAAATAATAATTTCTAAAATTGAAGTCGAATTATCTATTACGCTCTCGTTAATCTCGTTGTGGCCAAGTGAATTTCGGCAAGACCCATTTTTAGTAGATCTCTACTCAATAAAAAAACGTGCTTGCTAAATTTCAAGTCTAAATCTAACAGTTCAAAAACGAAATTCCTTTTCTTAATGAGCTCCAGTAACCGACTTTGAGAGTCTATTTCCGTAAGACCCGTTCTTAGCGAGTTACAATTCAACAACAACAACAAAACATACCTACCAAATTTCATTATTGTAGGTCTAATAGCTCAAAAACGAGTATTTTTTTATCAATACGCCACAAAAAATCCCTGCTCCATCATTGGAATTGATTTCCGTAAAATCCTTAGCGGATTCCTATTCAACAAAAGTAACATGCATAACAAATTTCCCTACGCTTTGTAATAATTCGATAACGGAATATTTCTTATAAATTTATTCCAGCAACTTTCCAGTTCACCCTTCCCTCATAGGAAACAATTTCCGTAAAATCCGTTCTTTTCGGATCTATATTCAACAAAAGAAACATGCCTACAAAATTTCAAATTCGTAGGTTTAACAGTTTAAATGCGGGAACATTTATCTATAATGCCCCTTAAGGTTTTACGACGCCCCTTGGGAGTCGATTTTCGCAAAACCGCTTTTGTAGCGGATTATAAAAGGAACCTACCTACCAAATTTCAAATCTTTAGGTCTAATAGTCCAAAAACGGGAATATATATATATGTGTAACGCACCTTGATCTCTCGGAACGCCCCTTGAATGTCGATATATGCAAAATCCCTTTTGTAGCGGATCTCTACTCGATGAAAGGAAACCGGCCTACCAAATTTCAATTCTGTAGTTCTAATAGTTTAAAAACGGGACTATTTATCTGTAACGTTTCTTAAGTTCTTGTAATGCCCTCGGGGTCTGTTTTCTCAAAAAACCCTTTTGTATCAGATCTCTACTCCATGAAAGGAACATGCCTACCAAATTTCAAGTTCGTAATTTTACTAGTCCAAAAACAAGAATATATTTATGAATAACGTAACTTAAGGTCTCGGAATGCCCCTTCGGTTCGATTTTCGCAAAACCTCTTTTATGACGGATCTCTACTTCATTGAAGGAAAGCCCTACCAAAATTTCAAGTTTGTATGTCCTATAGTTCAAAATCGGGAATATTTATCTACAACACCCCTTAAGCACCCGTAATGCCCCTTAGGAGTCAATTTTCGCACAACTGCTTTTGTAGTAGAATTCAAATCTTACACAGAGAAGTGCCTGTTAAATTTCAAGTTTGTTGGTCCAATAGTTCAAAAGCGAAAATATTTATCTACATATAACGCCCCTTAAGTCCTCGCAATGCCCCTTGGGGGTCGATTTTCCCAAAATCCCTTCTTAGTGGATCTCTATGACAGGAATATGCCTACCAAATTTCGAGTCTGTAGGTCAACAGTTCCGGAGATATCGCGATGAGTGAGTGAGTCTCTTTTCTCCAAAATATATATGGATTGTAACTACAGAATCTCTTATACACTAAATAATTATATTTTCAACATAGATGTTATTTTTCAAACTTTGTGGACTCGCAGAACCCCCTCAGAATTATATGCTGCTTTCAGGAAAGGCCCCTCCCCCCCCGCACACGTCCTTAGAATAATATATCTTAAATAATATTCAAAGTAAATCAACACGATATAGGTACATTGTGTAAAAACAATTAAAGGAAAGTATTACATTTGATACAAAAAAATTTCTAATATTTTATAAAGGTTGAAAGTTAATTTTAAAAAAAACTTTGTAAATTATTGAGACTTAAAAACGTTATTTTCTTGTCAGAGCTGCTAATTCTACACTTTGTTTTAACATCACTGCATATTCATATACTTATCATCCTTCCAAATTTTGCGTTGGTAGAACATTTTATTAATAAATTTAAATGAACATTTTGCATTGAGTTAAAAATGTCTAATTTTCTATAAAAAAAAGGAAATATTTATATTTTTCGAATTAAAATTATTTAGTTTCTTAAACATTTCCTTTAATTTTGTAAAACTTTCGTGACTGTTACTAAATTTAAGATTTTAATTTATCCATAAAATATATTTATTTACATTTTTTTTTACAAACAACCTATAAGAATTCAATTTTTTATAAAAATTAAAATTTTGGAGCTTTGGGGTGGGGGAATATGTTGCGGAACCCCTGTCAAAGCTCCAGGAAACCCAGGTTAAAGACTTTTGATGTACAGGTATTCAAATTTACAATAATTAGAACATAAAGAAATCTATTAATTCATTTTTGAGTCTGAGAAAAATGTAATCATGTATTCGTTATACCCTATATATACGCTATGATTATAACTTTAATATTGTCCTTTCATAATCATGTACGAAAGAAATCTCTATTTTTAACAAGGCTCCCTAAATCATGTTGCTTAAATGAATTTTGTAAAAGGAAAAAATAATCGTTTGCTCTCTTATCATTAATTATTAAAATGTTTATAGAAATCATTTGAAGAAATTTACAAGACACAGAGTAATGTGGCTTCCTATCCGAACAAAAAATTAATATCTCGTTGTCATTGAGAAAATTAAAATATTTTCAATACATTTTGTAAAATTTAATTTATGATAAATGATGAATCAATCATATTATTTGATAAATGTTTTTTAATTTTAGATTTTTTCGGAGAAAATAAATGAAAAAAATAAGAAAAGGCTTGGTTTTTCCACATACATTAAGAAAGAACTGCAATAAAATACAGTCAATTTTAGGATAAGCATATATTTAAAAAGTATTTATAATTTTTTGAATTATTGAAGATTTTCCCATCGCTTTTTAAAATTAAAGATAAATCACTCCGCGTGTCTTAAAATAATGTTTTAATAAATTTTGAACTTTTTTACTCAATTATAAAATAAAAAATATAAGACGATTTTTTTTTTTCATTTGAAGAGGAAAAAAGAAAAAAATTAAATTCTGTACTTTATTATTTTTTTATTTTTATTTATTTATTTTGAAAAAATGGCACTAAATACTTTCTCAGTTGTGATATTTTTAGTAATTCCAAATAAAAGTTATGAAAATAAAAAAATAACCCTTCCCAATCGGGATTTTTTTTTTATTCAATAAAAATTAAATCAGGGCATTTTATTTCTTTCTAGCAAATCTGAATACCAAAGAACAATTAGAATATTAAAAAATTCATTGAAGGAAAAAAATAAACGAATCAAAGCAAAGGACCATTAAAAAGTATTGAATATCTTAACAAGAGAGCAAAAAAATATATATATTAAACGGATGAAGAATTATTCGATATAATTAATTGTTTTATTAATAGCTGTATTTTATTGTATTTATTGAACAAAAATTTAATTTTGTAAATTTGTCTTGGATGACATAACAGAAAGAAAACGCGGCGGTTTCGAAATTAATTTAAAATTTACATTTAAATTTTATTTGCAATCATTTTTGGTTTATTCAGATATTAATTAAAATTAACCATTACCTGTCAGCGTCGCTCAGTATTTCATGGTGTTGTATAACAATATATTGCTTGTAAATTATTGATATCTAAGTCCTAGTATTAAGCCTTCGATTGCTTTCAAAAATATTCTTATTGCTCTTGCCTCATTATTTAAAAGGGACAAGACTTGAATTTCTGAAGCGGAAGTAAATTTATCTTTTATGCTCCCCCCCCCCTTCTCCCTCTCTACCAAATCAACTACTTCAAAATTCATTTTTAGTATATCTCTACTCAACAAAAGAAACATGTTTACTAAATTTTCAGTCTCTTAGAAAAAAGATTTTTTTTTACTTATAACACCCCCTTAACCCCGTAGTACCCTTTGGGTGTTGATTTCCTCAAAATAATTCCTCTACTCAACAAATGAAGCATGCCTGCCGAATTTTAGGTGTGTAGGTCTAATAGTTCATAAACGTAACTTTTTTTATCTGCAAGGCCCCCTTAAAACCCTCTTGGAGTCCATTTCTGGAATACTCGTTCTTAGAAGATATCTACTTAATAAAAAATAAATGCTTGCAAAATTTCTAAATTGTACGTTTAATAGTTCAAAAACGTAAATTTTTGTCAAAACGCCCCCACAAACCCTTGTCCCCCCAGAAGTTTATTTCCGTAAAACCCATTTGGATTTCTATTTAACAAAAGGAACATGCCTGCCAAATTTCAAGTCTGTGGTTCTAATAACTCTAGATATCTCGTTTTTGGTGTTTTATCTGTGGGCATCTGGAGTGTAATACAGTCTTCAATCCCATATAGTGACAGTCTTTGATATTGGAGACGATGTTTGGTGGAATTTCACAGTCTGCGGAGAGGCATGAAGACGATTGGTTATTGCGAGGGGATCCGGGGGCGTGGCTTAAAGTGGATTTTTTGACTTGAAGAGTTTGACATGGTAGAGTTTTGACCAGATTGAGAGCTGCCCTCTGATTGGTCAATGTTTCCAGAGATCTCGTGATGAGTGAGTTGTTTTATAGGTATACAGGCAGATACAGAGGAAATGCAACAATGCATGGGCAAAAAGATATTAAAAAATTTTTGTGAAAATATTTATATTAAATCCATTCAAGCCTATTTTTCCAATTTTATTTTGTATAAAATCGTTTATACACTTTTATACATACATAAGCCTAATATTATAACAAATCTTTAGTTGTTTCGTCAAGCTAATATATATCTATAAAAACATTTTTTTTTCTTCTTAAAAATTCGAAATAAAATACACGAATATAATTTTATAAGATTTATTGCCCGTTAACGTGTAGACATTAATTCATTTCTTTTCTCTACCCCGATTAATTCCAGAAACAAGTGGGGGGAAATAAAAGAACGATTGTGTATATATTCCGGAATTATTTTCCGGAAAATTGAGATGTGACTTGGAGTTTTAATATCTCCAGATTAGAACAATGGGGGGGAAAGAATTCTGTACCGAAATATCGTGACTAATTGGAACGTTTATCGCACAAAGGAACAATCTAAAGTATTTCGTGAGGAATTATAACGTATTTGCTTCAGCCACTGCTATGCTTTAATTAGCTATGTTGCGAGTGTAAACCTCGGAAGGCTCATTTGCATACTATTCGCTACACGATCGTCTGCTAATTTATTCCCTTTTTTTTTATCGTTTGCTACTATCGAACATACATCTTTCAGGGCACGTTTTCCGTATCGCCTTTCATTCATAGGGACCTTGAGATATAAATTATTCAAGGGGCATACACACGTCGCGGAAAACAATTGTTCAATGGATTAAAAAGCACTTTTCGGTCTCTTTCACCCTTTTTTTCATATTTTTTTATTCTATTCTAAAAAAGAACGCCGAACGTTTTGTTTTAAACTTTTAGATGGGTGGTAAAACGATTATGCGGCCGTCTGATTCTGAATAGAAAGTTTTATTTAATGTTTAAACGATATTGCATTTAGGGAATTAGTGAAAGGTTTCGACGTTGGAATTGTTTACCTTAAAATCTCGATAGAAATTCTTTGAAAAAAGAGCCTGATTGAATCGAATATTTTTAGTATTTTGTGACAGTCACTTTGATTACTACTAAGATTAAACATTTGCAGAGGATATTTAACGTAATTTATTGCGATTATTTTATTTGCATTAAATATTCATTTGCGAAAGAAACAATGATTTGTTTCCAGAGGATTATGCATCCCTGTCGAATTATTTTCCCGTTTCGGGAATTGTAATCCGACCTGTTTTAGTAACGTTCAGAAGATGAATTAAAACGTGAAGGGGAAAACAAGTAGAAAAGTAAGCATAGAAGTATTTTAGATTCAGTGAATGAGAAAATCAAATTTCACACACACATACCCAATCCCTTAAAATCTTGAATGAATAGCATTTGTTTGTTCTTTGTCTGGCTCTTTCCTTAATGTAACTCCAACTCCAATTCAATTTATTAGAATAATGAAAAGTTATTTCGGTAGAAATGAATTAAGACTTAAGAGAGAAACATTTTAAACCTTTAATTCAGGTTCCCTGCTATTTTAATGGTTGAAGTAACAAAATGTGATTATTGTTCTCCGCTATCTCCACAGAAAATGCAATAAGAGTATGTTATAATAAAGAAAATATTATTTAAATTAACTGGAAGTGAAAAAAGTTGTTAGTTTGCGTATTACGTCTTCAGACTTTGAAGTATCGAAACAACATGCATTGTTTTCCCTGCAGTGTTGCTCTCCGTGTGGAAAAGTGAGTTTTACAGGAAAGGCTATTCCCAGCGTGAACTTGAATAAGATAAGGGCAATACTAGAAGGTGTGGACATGCTACTAGATTAGTGAATGTATTGCCCTTGGTGACTGATTTGGTGACAAATTTGGCGAAAATGCTACTGCCAAGAAACCATCGAAAATTTGTGGAATCTACCTTTCTGATATTTCTGTGACGCTGTATAAGAGACCTTTGAAACAGGTCGAGCCAATCAGTCGAGATTAGAATCTGCTTGTGCGTTGACTACGACAAAGCAGAGAAACATTGTCTGGCTAAGTTCCTGTAAGTGAAACTGTTCCAGAAAGATGTTTCTGAAGCGTTGTAAAGCTTGTTTGTAACGAGTGTGTTTTCCATCATTGTAAATAATTTTTGTATATATACGTCAATTTGTCTTTGCGTAGTCATTTGTTCGTCTTTGTCCATTAATAAATCTGTTACTATTCAAGTTAATTGAGGCCGTCGGCTGCTTTTCTCCCACATAAATTGGCAACAGTATGTAATGATGAAGAAAATGTTACTTTTATTAACTGGAAGTGAAAAAAAATGTTGTTTCATTGATTACTTTTTCATATTTCGAGGTATGATGATATATTTCGAGTGTTGATGATTAAGAAAACGTAATCTTCATTGTTTATTTGTGTTAAGTTTCAAATAACTTTAGTTTTATTTCGTTTATTTCCTTTCGTCGTAATTTCTCAACAAAGTCAAAATACGTAGAGACGAAACCCTAAAACACCCTTGGGTGAGTTAGAGTTTTATTTACGTCGCAGTATAAAGCAACAAGAGAGGGCTAACGGCAACGATCTTTGTAATTTCAAACCTCAATCAAGTGACGAAGACGACACCTGAGCTGTTCTCTCATAACTACCACACCAAGCTGTGGGCATTGAGCCTCGACAGATTTAACATGCATCTGCCCCCGCTACGTGGTAGGTCTTCAGTGGCACTAGGGTTCTAACCCACGGCACTCTGGCTATGAGTTCGTTACCGTAACTTCTGGGCTACCAGGGCCGTTAACCGCCTTTTGGGCGGGGAGTATAAGTACAGATTTACTTCAGATGTTCAGAAAATATTACAGAGGACTGTTACTATTATTGTTACTGATTATTTGTTTATTTGGTTTTCTAATGCCGGAAGATAATATTAAACGCAATTCAAACAGTTAAAATATGTCATGAGCAAATCCGGATTGAAACTTTATTTTTTTTTTCATTTATTATATTTATAGACAGTGAAACACGTTTAATGCAAAAACGCTTAAGACGAAATATCAGTTAACACGAAATAACACAACTGTACCGACAAAATACTATGTATTTTCATGCATTTCTTTCTCTTAACACGAAACAAAAATCGCTTAACACGAAAAGATTTCTTTTCCGAGGATGAAAAAAATACGAAAAACATCAGTCGAAGTTTGAGAAAGTTTCTGTATTATACGACTGCCCTACTGCAGTATCGGAAGAATTCGTTGTTGATAATGTGAGTGCAGCCGCAATTATGGCAGACAAAACATTTTGGAGTTTGTTCACAAAGCTCAAAAAATATCATTGATGCAGATTTCGATGATGAAAATGAGATAAATAATACAGCCCCTGTTCCCATGCCACCCGAAATAAGGAACATTTTGAAAAGTATGCTCAGTTATTTAGATGTACAATCCAATGGTGAAATATATAACAAAATGTACGACAGTTTGTTGACAATTTGATGCTAAAAATAAAACAATGCAAAGAAAAGTGTCAGATTATTTTCCAAAAACTCAATAAATGTTTCGATTTTGAAGAAAATTTTGTATTACATTTCATTAAGTTCTTGTAAATGTTTTTGCTTCACTGATTTTTATTAAATACATGCATATATACATATCTATGTAAATAAAATGTGCTCTAATAGCCTTAATTTTGTTGAATTTAGGTTTTATTTGCAATATCCTTTAACACGAAATTCTGTGAACTCAAAAATATATTTCAATCCCCCTCAGTTTCGTGTTCAGTAATTTTCACTGTACTCTCTTTTAAAGTATCCGAACACGATAAAATGACCCATTTCGATCAAAACACGCATTTTCGGTCGCACATTTTGGTCAGTTACAATAAACTAGATACAATTAGAAAAAACCAGAATTGGGTCTTTAATGTACCAGATGTGGGCAGTTAAATTGTTCAAAATCTATCATGTCTAGTCTGATTACTCCAAAAAATATACAGTAGAACGTCATTCATCCGAATCAATTGGGACCGGACACCGTTCGGATACGCGATTTTTCGGATAACCGAAACTCGAATGCGATCCATGCAGTATATAATACTGGACACTATACAAATATTGAGAATCATCAGATGGTGGAAACATGCTTGTAGAAAAAGCAAAATAGGTGCAAAATGTCGCAATTTTACCTTATGAAAATTGATTGTCAAAAATAATCACTTATTTTTCGCTGTACCAGTGTACACCTTCGTTGTTTCGCTGCAAAGTCTCTGATTCTCTTCAGCAGCAGTAGTTGAGTAAGACAGCACTCTGATTGTTATTCGTACCACTCCATGGCTGTCTCTAAAGCAGAAAAAAAGTCAGCATTTGATGGACCCTTGCTACTTTCGTTGTTGTTGTCCTCGTCTTCATCCGTTTCATCATCGACAGGGTCAGATTCTTCTAGCACGGAAGTGACAATCTCGTTATCATTTAGCATTTGAAATCCACAGTCTTCTGCATCGTATGCCATGCAGGTTTCTACATCAACAAAAGAGTACGTATACACCCTCTCACTTGGAAACAAACTGACCTAATATTCCTCGCAGATGTATACCAAATCACACAACTGAAATCCCTCAAATATCCCTCACCTTGGGGTTTCACATCACTTTTGGCCTCACACGAAACAACTATTGAGCATTGCACAGTTCGAAAACGTATCCGGACATTGGTTCGGATATTTGACTTTCCGGATAATAAATCTTCGGATAAACGACGTTCTACTGTAAGTGGATTTCTATGAAACCTCTTGAACCTGATATTTATACTTTTCAGGGAATTGCTGTTAACTCAAAGTACCGGGTGTTTCTTAATGAATATCGGAGTTTTAACGTTTTATAGTATTTATTACAAAAACTTACAAGTATATAATTCATACATCGAATGAAAGAGTAACTGTAACAGTTTTCCCTACTAGTTTAACAAAGGTTCAATGTGAGCCCCATTCGTCACATGGCACACATCAATTCGATAGGCGAGTTCATTCTAAACTTTTTTTAGTGTGTCTGAGGTAATGCTTACAACAGCTGCTTCAATCCTGTGTCTTAAGTCTGGAAGGTCAACTGGTAGTGGAGATACGTACACAGAATCCTTAATAAACCCCCACAGATAAAAATGACATGGCGTCAGATCGGGTGAACGTAGAGGCCAATGCGAAACAAGCTTTATCGGGAGGCCATTTGCGGCCAATCCATTGGTTGGGTACAGTGATGTTCAACCAATCGCGTACTGAGAGATGCCAGTGAGGAAGTGCGCTATTTTACTGCCAAATGAAGATATCTGGTTCACTTTCATCCAATTGATGAAATATCCATAGCTGTAGAGCACAGATAGCAGTAATAGCAGATAGGAAAAACCAGTTACAATTGACTCTCCGAAATCGAAAGGCCTATACACTTTCCACCGAGATGGTGCAAAAAACATTCTGCTTAGGTCTCGTTGCGATTCTAGCACCTCGTGAGGATTTTCTAAGCTCCAGATGCGCACTTTGAGTGTTCACATGTTCACTGAGGTGTCAACTGGAACGTTCGTTGCACAGTAATAGCAGATTCTGTCTTTGCAAACTGGGGAACACTAAACGCTGTTCTAAACGCTGCAAACACTGTTCTAGGGTTTGCAGCCCCGGGATCCCGGTGGTTTTTTCAAATCTCGGGATCCCGGGATTAAAATAACTAATCCTGGGATTTAATTTTTTTTTGTCTGTGTGTGTGTGAAAAAAATACAATTTAAAATTTTTTTCAAAGTATTGTGAATCTGGTATTACATTTAATGTATCTTATTTACTATTTTTGTACTGTATGTCAGTTTTCTTACGTGTTGAGCCTTGAAGGGTTCGAGGTGGGTGTCTATGTTAAACCGTGAAATTTGAAATGTTTTCTCTTATTTTCTTCTATAACTTTCTCCCCATCGCGAGTGGGGTCAGAAAACAGACATTTCTCCTTCCTCCCTCAGGATGTCCGGTGTCAGCTAACTTGGACAGAGGCAATTAGAATTTTTGGAAGATATCTAATAAGATTTTTCAGCCCCGGGATCCCGTTGTTTTTTTCCAATCTTGAAATCCCGGTATTAAAATAAATAATACCGGGATTTAATTTTTGTCTGAATTATATTTAAAAAAAAATTTCTCATCAAAATTTTCTAAGAATTTAATTTTTCAAAAATTTATATTTTGTTTATGAAATATGTACGCAGAATTTTGTTGTGCAATTATAAGTGCTGTAGGTAAAAATAATATATGCACAGCTCTCATTTCTCGTATAGGAGAACGTCGCACAGATCTAAATGGCTCACTGCAATGCTTACACAATAATATAAGCAAGATCTCAAGAATAGAATTTTTCACAGTTCCTTCTTCAATTAAATATCGTTAATTAATAGCGGACCTGCTTGGAAGACTTGAGAAACTTCAAATCTCATTGCATTACTAACAGCTCATGCAACTGGATCTTCAATTTTAAATGAGATAACATTTGAAATTGATTCCCATTCTAATTCAATTACTCGATCAATTGATGCGTACAAAAACCATTAAGTATAGCAGAAGAACTAAATAAAGTTATCAAAGAGGTATATGCACCAATGCAGTCTATTAGATTTGAGACACTGTCATCAAAAACTCAAAAAATGAATGTCTCTTTTATGAAAATGGAGAAAGACGTGGTGACTACCCAAAAAGAACATACTCCTATTTAATGACGATAGTACCTACTAGTAAAGAATCCGAATGTGCATTTTCTTCGGCAGGACAATTTGTAACAAAAATAAGAAGCCGTTTCAACAATGAAACGCTGGACGAGCTGTGTTTTTATAAGCTTATTTACAAAAAACACTAGAAATGAAGAAATGCTTTTTTAAAAAAAATTTCATTTGGTACTTTTTTTTTGCTTTTTTTTTATGATTTTTTTTATTTGTTTCATTAAAATAATCTTAAGCTAATTTTTAATTGTAATCAGTTTTATTATGCAATTTCAACTATGTTAATATGTAAGTATTTTTAATATAGTCCAATCCTATTCCCGGGATTTGGATAATGTAATCCCGAAATCCCGGTATTGAATATTGACACGGGATTGCAAACCCTATTATGTTCACTAGTCGCCATTTTTCTACTAGCACTCTGATCGGCGGGGAAGGAGAAAAAAAAATTAACGTTTCATGCGCATGCGCACACATTTCAGCAAACAAAACTTTCAATTGGTTTTTCATTCGATGCATGTGGCCGCGATAGCCTAGTGGTCCCGGTATCGGATCGTGGCTAGCTTGTCACGAGTTCGAGTCCGGTACCACTAAGCACCCGCAGTGTAGGGGAGAGATGCAAGTTAAAACTTTCGAGAGTTCAAACTTCCTCCCGTTGGTGTGGTGTGGGAGTTAGAAGAGGGGGTTCCAGCTCAGGTGTCACCCTCGTCACTTGATCATGGTTCAAAATTACGAGGTCCGTCGCCAAAAGCCCTCGTGTAGCTGAACAGTGCGACGTTAATATTTACTCACTCACTATTCATTCCATGTATGAGTTATACTAATAAGTTCAATGTAATAAATACTATAAAGTGTGTTAAAACTCCGATATTCATTTATAAACACCCTGTATTATAAATGTATTTCTATGAAACTTTATGAACCTGATATTTATTTCTAAAGAAATTATAAATGTATTTCTAAGAAATATTTTGGGAGAACCTTATATTTATATTTTCTAGGAATTTATTACTGTATGAATATTTTTTAAAGTTACGGACTGTTATTTCAATAAATAGCCTCAAAAATATGTCATATTTCTTTTAATATTTATTCGATCGGCTCTAAAATTTTTATATTTTACTAAAACATTATAACTGTAGTACATTTTCTAGATAAATGTATGTAATTTATTTTAGAAATACTTTTATTGATATAAGTTTATTGTTTTTTATCTCTTAGTGCTTTAAAGAACATTTTTAATTGCTCAAACTTGACTTAAAGTTATGATTCTTATAAGATTTAGATAATTTATTTTGAATATTGCAGGTCAAGTGTTAATATCTATTGGTATTGATCCCTAAAAAAGCATGTGTAATGCTTTAGTATGCTATTTTTAAAATAAGTTATCGGAACGTGTTTGGATTACTTAAGGGAAAAATATTAGGTTTTTGACATTCACTTTCACTAGATTTTCTTGTAATTTATTGAGTCAATGGAGGAAATAATAAAAAATACTTTTATGTTGATTTAAATAAGGAAGTTTTTGATGCGCTGTTAATATTAAACAATTTTCAGAACAAATATGCTAAAATTATAAGCATCTGAATAAATTCAAACGTGTCACAGGTTTATTTTTAATAAAACAGCGACAAATGATTTCACGACAATTGATTTCAGCTTATTCAGAGAACTAAGATCAACATTTTTTCGCAATAGGATATTCTTTTAGTTTTAAATTCGTTTAATTTTTTTTATCATTTTCCAGGATGTATTAAAATTTTCCATTTACCGATTCAAGTTCCCGTTTTCTATTCGCATTTCATATTTTTGGCGCTCAGAAAACTAAAAATTATGCCAAAGCTAATGACCAAGTTTTATTTAGAATTTAATTTACTTTTCTAAAATAATTATAGAAAAACTACTGGTGCAATTTTATAAAAAGTAACTCAAGTAATCTCTGAATCTTTTATACTGTGTATTCTTCGCTTTACTGAATTATTCTATTGTTCAAAATGCTCTATTGGTGCACAGTCTGATTTTAATGAATTGAATTACTTATTTTGCCCTAGAATTTCTAAAAACCGCAAATAGGGTTAAGCTTATATTTCGTAAATGAAACGCAAAGTCTCCGCGAAATGCTTGACTCCTATGTTACTTCCCTTCATCGTTCTTATATAGACCGGAAATGATAATCTGTTCAAATAATTAAAATGTGGCTCTCTAGATTTTTCGAGTTGCTTCTATTTTCGATGCCAAATTTGGCGGTGACGTTTGGCAATCAATGTTTTCGCCAAAATCATTTATATTCATTCATTATAATTGAAAGAGTAATCTCCCTCAACTCATACAAAGCAGAGTCCGAAATTTTCGTAACGCTAGGTTTGGTCCATATTTCGTTAGGAATAATCAAGTAACGGGACTGATTAATTATGATTCAAATAATTAACATTTAATTCTAAAAATATATAGGAACACTCGTTATGCAGTTTTTAAAACATTAAACTCGCCTTTTATCGCATTTTTTTCAGGAAATATCGAGTAACACAGCGATTCTCAAACTGTGGGGCCCACAGTTAGGAAAGCGTGATAACCTTAAGTGGGGCGGGGGGGGGGCAATCATATCGAAATGTCGAAAGTAAAAAAAAATTATTAATTTGCTGAAAGGAAGCAAAACAAAATATATTCTGACATAATTAAAAATAAAATGCACATTTACACTGATATAATATACTTATAAATGTATCAATGCCGCATAATGTATTTGATAATTAACTTACAAATACTAAATTAAGGATGTTTAACAACTTCTATAATGACTTTCATGAGCTTGTTTTGCAGAGAAAAGTGTTTCAATGGAAGGTTTAATATTAGTTCTTTTTCTATATTTAGTTGCGATATATATGAATGTTTGAAGTAATAAATAATTAATTGAATTAAAAATTATTTTGCAATCTGTTTCAATTTAAAAATTAGAAAGGAAAAGTTACATAATACTTACTCCATTACTTAAAAGAAACTTACTTATATAAAATATCTATTACTTTAAAGGTAACGTATACAAAATTTAATTCTTATAATGTGTACGGTTTAGAATTAAGGCCGTATAGAAGCTTTACCGTACAAAGTATATTATTATTGCAGTATTATTGTATGAGGAGGGGGTGATGAAAATTATGATAGAAAATTGGGTCGGAAATATTGAAAGTTTGAGAATCACAGAAAGCATTAGGAAAAATATAAAAATAAGAGGTACTGTAGTTATAATTCTAAAAGTCTTAGGAATAGACAAATCAACAAATTCTAGAAGACCTCATATTTTTCACAGCTCATTCAGTCTTATATTTGTAATTCAAATGAGATTTAAATTATATATGAACATTTAAACAAATACACAAAAGAGAGAGAGAGGCTTGGATCAAAACCCAAACATAATTCAGATGAAGAGTTTCTTCCAAGCTTATATCCACCTCATTGAGTGAACGCTTAATTTAAATTGCTAATTATAATCTAACCATTTCACATTTTTTCATCTAAGTATAATAATATATATGTGTTCTTTTTAATTAATTGCTTATCGTTGCTTATTTTCTAAGCAAGTGATATTAAAATACCCTTTTCTCGCAATCTTTTGATGGAAATTAAATATGCATAAGATGTGTGTCTAAGCTTCTGAAATCAGACTCAAAATTTAGATAGGCTTCATTTACCGTTTTGTCTTTTTAATTGCTTTTCTGGAAATCTTTCATGGATTTTATGCAAATTTGTATTTCAGTGCAGATTAATTTGTAAGATATATTTTTTACTCTGCACGTATGCTGTTAGTTAAAATTGATGCTGATGCATATATTTTCAAATATTCTAATTTTCATTATTATATATACCGAAAAATAAAGGGAATCTTTAATAGAATTTCAGTTTTAAGATTTTCGGATTTCAAAGCTTTTTAAGAAGAATGTATCGTTTATTTAGATTAATATTTGTTCTCTCGTGCTTATAAATGCATATACAAACATACAAATATATAGTTTATTTTAATGGAAGTTGAATCAGTATAGAAGAGAGGATTTTGATTATTCTAAGTAATAAATCCTTTTGAAAGAAAATAGAACTGCAGTTTATAAAACTACGGCGAATGCTATATATTGTTACGAATTTTGTGTAATAAATGCTTAATTTCATCTTAAAATAATATAAATAATTTGTATCTGAATGTTTAATACATTAATATTTCTTTCTGTTGTATTTATTTTGTGATAAAAAAAATTGTAATATTCGCATACAACACCGTCTTTTGCATTATAATGGCGTTTCAAAGGAAACTTGGCGAAATATTGCCGATTTAGCCAAGTTAGCATCATTTTGGCGACTGAGCGATCATGGGAACAACCACCAGAAATCTATAACATCACGATCTATAGCGTAAATGGGGTTTTCTAGAAAGCGAGGAAGGCAGCCGCGCAGACTATAAATAGCAGTCGCTTGAGGAAATTGAGTCTGTATTCCTTCGAGTGTTGACTCGCCTACGGACGAGATGTTGCTTGCGGATAATCTTTAACATTACGTGCGTGCACTTTTAGATCCTGATAGCTGTGTCTGAGTGCCGAAGTAGACATGAAAACCTACTGAGATTTATTTTGCCAATTTTAGTGCTGTATCCTATATTTTAAGGATTGTTTTCCCACAATAAATTTTCATCGCTCTTAAAGGGCTCGTGTTTTGCTCTTGGGGACTTATAGCATAAAATCCACGAACCCCTATCTACGCAACAATATGATTAACTGAAAATTAGATGCTGCTTCGAATGAAATCGGACGATTTGTTGTTTCATTCTGATCATAATATAAAAATTCCCTCAGTATTTGCTTAGTATTGTTGCAAATTTTCTTGAGGGGGGGGGGCTAGTCGACGACTCTAATTATTTGAATAATAGATTTATTAATAGACAAAAGACGAACAAATGACTATACGAAGAAAGATCGACGCATACACAAAAAATATTATAGCAGATTATTTACAGTAATGGAAAAGGCACTCGTTATAAACAAGCTTTACAACGCTTCCAGAAACCTCTTTCTGGTACACTTCCACTTGCAGCAACTTAGCCAGACAATGTCTTTCTGCAGACAACGCACAAACAGATTCTTACCTCGACTGAATTGACCTGTTTCAAATGTCTCAGCCTCACGGAAATTTCAAGAAGGATTGATTCCAGAGACTTCCCGAGGTCTCCTTGGCACAAAAGTTTTTGCCAAATCTATCACCAAGGACGATAAAGTTACCAATCTGGTAATCCTGGTCACACCTTCTAGGGTTGCCATAATCGTAATTAAGTTCATGCCAGGAAGCGAACTTTCTGTGTAAAACTCAATTTTCCACAAGGAGAATGATGCTGGAGCGAAAACAACTCACGTTGTTTCAATATGTTACTTAGATAAAGTTATTTTTTGCATAGTATATTTGAAATAAATATTATCATATATTTTCAAAAATTATTTTCCTCTTAATTCTCTTAAACTTTTATACTATAGTTTAATCATGATTCAAAAATTATTCTTTTTAGAATATAAATCAGTTCTCTCCGAGAGTATTCATAGACGTGGCAGGTCTAATAACGAGATTAGGTTTTTAAAAGTAATTTATTTAGGATCAAAAACATGTCACTACCTATTGTAGCAAACGTAAAAATACACTTTCATTTAAAAAGCATTTAAAGAAATAATCATCCGAACCTTATCTCGTGGATACGCCTATCACTCGAACACAAAAACATCTGTATCTCTTTCGTCATCTGCAGTTGTATAGACAGGGTGTCCATAATTAAACCGCAAGTGTCCTAGGAGTGCTGGAGAGAAAACAACCGGGAATATTTTAGTGAAATTTGATATCTACACATTTCAGAACAAGCGCAAGTCAAATATGCAAAGAAAAAAAATCGCCATTTTCATCCGATAGATGGCGCTGTGTCGTGTTTCAATGCTTATCGACGGCATATATGCAAATTTGCCAACCACAATGCAATATAAAACCACTTTGAGTAATGGTCAATCATGATTCTGAACAAGAAGGAACGTGCATTGTTAGGGAAAATATACTATCTGAATGGTAGCAATTATTCAGCTACTCTGTAAGAATACCGTGCGTATGAAACGATTAAGAAGAGGTCCAATGAGTGTTTCAATGGATTGAAAAATATGATTTCTAGATTTGAAGAAACAGGAGAAAAGAAATATTGGGTGTTAATTCCAGGCACAAGTTTGCGGCGTCCCGTAAACCATGAAAGAGTGCAACAAATTGATGACGCTATTGCTACTACGAGTAGCAGTTCAGGAGCCAATATACTGCAACAAGTGAGCACAAGAAGTGTGGCTCCGACATTATCTCTTCCCTGGTCAACCGTGCATAAAGTGTTGCGCCACATTCTTCGGCGTTATCTGTTTAAAATTAAAATGCTTCAAGAATTTAAACCTCATTATTACGCCATAAGAATTGATTTTGCAAACTTCGTCCTGTCGAAAATCAGTGAGAATGACACTTGGATACAGAGGATTTTATGGACAGACGAGGCACATTTTACACTATCAGGTAGTGTAAATGCAAATAACTGCAGGATATGGGGAACAAGCAACCAATACGCTAAGCGGAAAAAATCCCTCCCCATTCCGGTTTTGTAACTGTTGGTGTGGAATGACTTGTGATTTTCTTGTGGGCCCATATTTCTTTGAGACCCCAACTCCAAGTGATCTCAAACGCTGTAGTGTTACAGGGACTAGATACGGTGCGAAGTTGAGAGAACAATTGGTTCCAGCATTGCAAGAGATATATTGCTTAGAAACCAGGGTATTTTTGTAGGACAGAGCACCCCTTCACATCGCAGAACCTGTTAAAAAATTGCTACCTGATAACTTTGGTGCGGACTGAGTCATAAGCAGAGGTTTCGAAAACGCTTGACCCCCCCCCCCCGTTCACCGGACCTTAATCTTTGCGATTTTTATTTGTGGAGACATCTGAAAGGTATGGTTTATAGAGAACGACATGCTTCTGTTGCTGAATTGAAATCTAGCATAACTAGACACGTGAGGTGGGTTAGAACAGAGATTTTAAATGCGATGGTGGACCATGCTGTTTTACGTTTTCAGCATGTGGTTGCATCTGGTGGTTCGAATATTGAGCACATCATGCGATAATTTCATTGAATAAATAATGGTTTAATTGTTTTCCCAAAGCATCTTTAATGATTGTTTGATTTGTGATCTTAATTTACGTTAATATTTGATTACATGATACTGTAGAAATTTAATTACTGAAACGAATTGTATGGAATTTTGATAAACTATAAGTGATGTTTTATGTTGTTTGTATGCCTCTTAAAATGTCATTATGCTTTGTCTATCGGTTTTAGAAGTTGTATATGCCACCAGTGAGCGTTGAAGTACGATAAAGCGCCATCTATAAGGTGAAAATGGCGATTTTTTTTCTTTGCATATTTCATTTGCACTTGTTCTGAAACGTGTAGATACCAAATTTCACTGGAATATTCTCAGTGGTTTTCTCTCCAGCACCCCTTGAACACTTGCAGTTTAATTATGGCCACCCTGTGTATATTACACGTCCTCATTTGCATTTAAGATGTTGCCAACTGTAGATGACTAAACGTCCACGGATCGGGTACAAATCGGATTCGAAACTCGAATCCGAGATCACGGCACGGAAATTGGAAAAGCATTAACACTTTTTTATAAACTGTCTAACAAAATCTGCGATTCACATGGTTTACAGTTTAATGTACAGCTAAGCACACTTTAATTTTATTTAATATTCATTTTAATATTTCAAAATCTAGTAAATGTTTATTTATTTAATATTAATGTTTGCATTTTTTGTTAGAATCTATATAAATAAATAAAATTGAAGTGTCTGTTTGTAATTTCAAATTAGCAGCTTTTTACTAAATGCATTTAAAGGTATATACGGTACTTTATCAAAAAATCAATTTTTAAAATTTTTGTCTGTCGGTCGGTCGACTGTTTGTTCCGGCTAATCTCGGAAACGACTGGTGTGATTTTAAAAATTCTTTCACTAATGGAAAGCTACATTATCAGCGAGTAACATAAGGTACATTTTATCTCCATATTCCTACGGGAACGGGAACTATGCGGGTAAAACGTGGGACTTTGCTTACTCCCCACCAAGTTGGCTCAAAATTATGCATTTGGTCAATAATGGAAATTTCTCACATTATAACACATGATTGAAACACAGTGTAATTTAGCATCTTTACAAAAAGCAATTTTTTAAATGTTTTTTATTAACGTATAACGTTTATACGTTACGTTTGTTAAATGTCAAACTCAAACTTTGAAAAATATCGCCAAGTTGGCTAAGAAGTTCTGTATTCCGACAATCCCAGATATTTTAAGGCAAATTTTCTACCACATTTTAAAGAGTCAAACGAAATAAAGTTTTAGCGAATTGCTTGCGTGATATTGAAAATTTTATGGTAATATTAATTGACAGTTTCATAAAGAGTTTTAATTTTTCGAATGTTTATCACTTTGAATTTTTTTAAAATCTAATTATACAATATTCATATTTTGCACAAAATTTTTCACTTATACTGAACCTAGATATTTTACGTGGAAGAATTACTTTGAAGATATACTAGATAATACTATGGAGGAAGCCATACAATGTCACTCGCCGAATAAAATTAGGGAGCTTTACGCAATACTTATTTTATCTTCGGTCTTTCTAATCCTCAAACCTTTTAGAAAAAGTACAAAGACTACATGGCGGAAGATATTTTGCAGTAAATACAAGCAAATATGCCTTTCAATCAACACATCTACAACGAAACGCAATAAAGGTTTTCAAAATGGTTGGGAAGAAGCTACATCATTTTGGAATGATTAGTCCTAGACGTGTCGACGGAAATGGCTTCGATAATGAAATTGCTTGAGAATTAAACTACGATTTTATAGCATTGCAACATCAAGTAACAGAATTTATCCCTCAATTAACTCCAGAACAAAGTCACGTTTTCCAACAAGTGTTACGCAAAATAGAATCCGGCAGTGGTGCACTCTTTTTTTCTCGACGCCCCTGGATGAACGGAAAAACGTTTTTGCTAACTTATTATTAATGACCATCAGAAAAACCCAGAAGATAGCAGTTGCTATGGCTTCTTCGGGTATAGCCGCGATTTTACTGACCAACGGTCGTACTGCACATTCCGTTTTAAAATTATCGCTTAATCTTGCATTTGAAGATTCACTCATCTGAAATTTCAGAAAAAATAGCTCTCAAACAGGATGCTTCCACAATGCAAGCTTTTAGTGTGGGATGAAAGTACGATGTCTCACAAGAAGCTATAGAAGCGTTAAATCGGACTCTTCAGGATTTACGAGATAGTTCAGATATTATAGGAGGAATGGTACTTTATTATATATTGGCTGGTGAATTTTCAAAAACTCTTCCTGTAATCCTGTCGCAGATGAAATCAGTCTCTATTAAGTCATCAAGCTTATGGGCAAAATTTGAAAAATTATGTCAGAAAACGAATATGAGAGTCTATCTTCATAATGACGTAGATTTGGTACATTATGCAGAGACGCAATTGAAAATCGGTTATGGATGTTTGGACGCAAATGCTGGAGGTTATATTTTGCTTCCAAAGAATTTTGCAATGTAGAAGAAAATGATGTAAATCTTATTGCTCAAATTTACCCGGGCTTGCAACAAAATTTAAATTGGGCTCAGTGGTTGCGCGCAAGATCAATATTGGCGCCTAACAATGACATTGTCCATAAAATCAACATTGAAAATTTAAACGACGTGCGGGGGAGGGGGACATAAAGAAATACTTATCAATGAATGCAATCATGGATAAAGAGCAAAGTACTTCATATCCCACGGAGTTCTTAAATTCACTTGAACTTTCGGGTATACCCCCACATAAACTTCAATTAAAACTAAATGTACCAGTTATGCAAAATCTCGATGCTCCTCGACTATGTAAAGGAACGAGGCTTAGGATCACAAAACTGGTGCAGAATATACATTTTAACATATGTCATGAAAAGGGATAGTGATATCATACCTCGAATTCCAAGTATCTCCACTGACCTACCGTTTCAACTCAAACGATTTCAATATCCCCAGTTTTAATGTTGCTATTAACAAAGCTAACATTTCAGGTAGCAGGGGTGCATTTGGAAAAGCAATGTTTTTCCCATGGCCAACTATATGTAGCCTGATCGGTGTGTCCAATGCTCAAATCTTCACATATTTGCAACTGACGGAAGGACATATAATATATGGTACACAGTTCTGTTTTGAGCTCTTTTAAAGAGAAATTATATATTAAACGTAGATACTTTCGATTTTTAAAAAAATTAATAGCTTAAGTTACTTAATTTTTCTTGTCAATTATTATAATAAATTACATTTTCAGTTTTTTTAAACTAAGCTCAATTTTAGAATTTTTAAATTTTATTGGTTCCAGTCAAGCAATAAAAAAAATTACCATATTATATTACTTACTTTTTAATGATAATGATTACGACTTTGACAGTTATTTAAAAACATCAACGCGAGCGGAGCCGCTGGTAAAAGCTAGTAAATAAATAAAATTGAAGTGTCTGTTTGTAATTTCAAATTAGCAGCTTTTTACTAAAGCATTTAAAGGTACTTATATCAAAAAATAAATTTTTAAAATTTTTGTCTGTCTGTCTGTCTGTTTGTTCCGGCTAATCTCGGGAACTTCTGGTCCAATTTTAAAAATTCTTTCACCAATGGAAAGCTACATTATCAGCGGGTAACATAGGATATATTTTATCTCCATATTCCTACGGGAACAAAAACTATGCGGGTAAAGCGTTGACGTTGTTTACGCCCCGCAAAGTTGGCGCAAAATTATGCATTTGATCAATAATGGAAATTTAATAAAAATTTTCTCACATTTGTAGCAAATAACTGAAACATAGTGTAATTTAGCATCTTAACAAAAAGCAATTTTTAAATGGTTTTTTATTAAATGTCTAACTTTTATTGCGTTACGTTTGTTAAATGTCAAACTCAAACTTTGAAAAATATCGCCAAGTTGGCTAAGATGCTCTCTATCCCGACAATCCCAGATATTTTAATGAAAATTTCCCCCCACTTTTTAAAGAGGGAAACGAAATAAAGTTTTAGCGATTTGCGTGCGCGTGATATTGAAAATTCTATGATAATATTAATTGACAGTTTCATAAAAAGTTTTGATTACTTTAGTAGTTTTGATTAGTTTTGAAAGTATTTATTATTTTGAATTTTTTTTAACCTAATTATAAAATATTCATATTTTGCATAAAATTTTTCACTTATACTGAACCTAGATATTTTACATGGAGGTATTACTTTGAAGATATACTATGGAGGCATCCATACAATATCACTCGCCGAAGGAGAAGGGAGCTTTACGCAATACTTATTAAAAGCTTTTATTTAACTTACAATGTATGTATGTATGTATGTATGTATGTATGTATGTATGTATGTATGTATGTATGTATGTAATTTGTTCGGGTGGACTCTTGCAACTCAATTTTGAAGCTGATATCTTCGTCCCATTGAGCTGAAATTTTGTATACACGTTTAGTTTGGATGACAATGCATGTTTTGACCATTTATATTCCGATATTGCAATTAATTAAAAAGATATTAATTAAAAACGTTAAACTAGTTTTGGGCGCCAACTTGGATATATCTGCATTGTTGTAATAATTTTATTGTTACAACAATGACAAAAGTTGGCGTCGAAAATCGGTTTTCAGCCAAACTGGAATTTCATAACGTTGCGCTATTGACAGTATTGATTAACTTTGTCTAAAAAATAATTACATTTCTACAACGTAAAAACAATCTAATTTCTACAACGAATGCAATTTTTTTACAAATTTCTATCTATTTCCTTGGATTTAAATTCAAAACAAAAAAGTAGAGCTATTTTTCAAGTAGATTGGTACATTGTATACCTTTCTCAACGCTGCCAAGTTAAACTGAGATGGAGTATTGAAGAAATTCTTTAAATAATTTATCTAACTTTAATCTATGAAACTCAGACAAAAAATAATTACAGAATCGGAAAGATCATTTTTTTAATGTATCTTACCCATCAAAAAGGAATCCGCTAGGAAAACAATAAGAGAAAAATATTATATAGAAATGCAATATATTTTCGATTAAAAAAAATAATTTTACAATAAAATGAAGTAATTTTTTAAAGAAATTTTCTAATTTTAAGCCTACGAGTAATTTAAATATACCTCATTTTATCACCAGTAATCTAAACACACACTACGACATGTGTCCTTAAATTTAATTACAAGTAGAATCTGTTAATTTTATTTGAATTTAATTATTGATTTTTTCAAAATCAAGTTTCTAAAGATGTTCTGAGCAATTAAAAAAAAATAGATTCTTACGTAGAAGATATTCAATGTCCAGCAAAAAATTATCATTATTTGATAAAACTTTCTTTTTTGATTACAAAATGCGTTTTTAGTCTTAAGCATTTTATTGATTAATACAAATATTTAAATGCCTTTTGAAGTTTTTAATAAACAATTAAAATTTTCTTCTAATATGTTAGAGAAATACATCCCTTATCTTCAAAATATTTCAAATAAATAATATATTCTTTAAGTTTTTCAAAAATAGTCAAAATTTTAATTAAACATTTAATAACTTTGTCATTTATGAAGATAATCTCACTTGTAGAACAATGTTAGCCAAAATCTGCATGAAGATTGAAAAAATTGCTTAAAAATTACGGATTTAAAAAAATTGTGTTTTTAGTCTAATACCATTTTGCGAGAATTAATTCAGCTAAACCAGGGATGGCGAACCAGCGTTCAATGAGTTGAACAGGCTGAGAAACCTGTCCAGCGATAACTACAAAGTAAAAAATAAATTAAATGTAAAAAAACTTTTTTAAGAACAAGCTTTTATTTAAACGCGCTAAAAAGAATAAAATAAACTTTTCCTTTAAAACTTTTTTTACTATCAACTTATAACGTCATTAAACAATTTATATGATATAAAAGCTTGTCGCGAGATTTACCTGTGTAGATAAACAAGTAAAATAAATAACTTGACCTGATTGATTTTGGTTTTTAAAAATTCAAACTAAGTAAATATGAGTACTTAAATATTGCGACAAGCTTTTATATCATATAAATTGTGTAATGACGTTATAAGTTGATAGTAAAAAAAGTTTTAAAGGAAAAGTTTATTTTATTATTTTTAGCGCGTTTAAATAAAAGCTTGTTCTTAAAAAAGTTTTTTTACATTTAATTTATTTCATCTTCAGTCTTTCTAATCCTCAAACCTTTTGGAATAAGTACAAAGACTACACGGTGGAAGATATTTTGCGACGAAAAACAACCAAATATGCCTTTCAATGAACACATCTACAACGAAACGCATTAAAGGTTTTCAGAATGGTTGGGAAGAAGCTACATGATTTTGGAATGATTAGTCCTATACGTGTCGACGGAAATGGCTTTGATAATGAAATTAATTGCTTGAGAATTAAACTACGATTTTATAGCATTGCAACATTAAGTAACAGAATTTATCCCTCAATTAACTCCAGAACAAAGTCACGTTTTCCAACAAGTGTTACGCAAAATAGAATCCGGCAGTGGTGCACTCTTTTTTCTTGAAGCCCCTGCAGGAACAACGTTTTTACTAAACTTATATTATTAATGACCATCAGAAAAACCTAGAAGATAGCAGTTGTTATGGCTTCTTCTGGTATAGCAGTTGTTATGGCTTCTTCTGGTATAGCAGTTGTTACGGCTTCTTCTGGTATAGCCGCGATTTTACTGACCAACGGTAGTACTGAACATTCCGTTTTAAAATTATCGCTTAGTCTTGCATTTGAAGATTCACTCATCTGAAATTTCAGAAAAAAATAGCACTCAAGGCTGGATGCTTCCACAATGTATGCTTTTAGTGTAGGATGAAAGTACGATGTCTCACAAGAAAGCTATAGAAGCGTTAAATCGGACTCTTCAGGATTTACGAGATAGGACAGATATTATAGGAGGAAAGGTAGCTTTATTATATATTGGATGGTAAATTCAAGCTTATGGGGAAAAGTTGAAAAATTCAGTCTGAAAACGAATGTCAGGGTGCATCTTCATAATGACGTAGATTAGGAACATTATGCAGAGACGCAATTGAAAATAGGGTATGGATGTTTGGACGCAAATGCTGGAGGTTATATTTTACTTCCAGAGAATTTTGTAATGTAGAAGAAAATGATGTAAATCTTATTGCTCAAATTTACGCGGGCTTGCAATAAAATTTAAATTGGGATCTCAGTGGTTGCACGCAAGATCAATATTGGCGTCTAACAATGACATTGTCCATAAAATCAACATTGAAAATTTAAGCGACGTGCAGGACGTGCATGAATTGAAGAAATATTTATCAATGAATACAATCATGGATAAAGAACAAAGTACTTCATATCCCACGGAGTTCTTAAATTCACTTGAACTTTCGGGTGTACCCTCACATAAACTTCAATTAAAACTAAATGTACCAGTTATGCAAAATCTCGATGCTCCTTGACTATGTAAAGGAACGAGGCTTTGGATCACCAAACTGATGCAGGATATATTTGGTGCCAATATTTGAACATATGTCATGAAAAGGAATAGTGTTATCGTACCTCGAATTCTAAATATCCCCACTGACCTACCGTTTCAATTCAAACAAGTTCAATTTCCAGTTTTACTGTTGCTATTAACAAAGCTAACATTTCAGGTAGTAGGGGTGCATTTGGAAAAGAAATGTTTTTCCCATGGCCAACTATATGTAGCCTGATCGGTGTGTCCAATGCCCAAATCTTCACATATTTGCAACTGACGGAAGAACATATAATATGGTATGCAGTAGCATCTTAGAACAATATTCAATTTGAGTTCTTTTAAAAAGGAATTATATATTAAACGTAGGTACTTTCGATTTTTAAAAATATTAATAGTTTAAGTTTTTGAATATTTGTTGTTAACTATTATAATAAATTACGTTTTCAGTTTTTTTTTAAACTAAGCTCAATTTTAGAATTTAAAAATTTTATTGGTTCCAGTCAAGTAATAAAAAAAATTACCAAACTATATTATTAACTTTCTAATGATAATGATTACGACTTTCACAGTTATTTAAAGACATCAACGCGAGCGGAGCCGCGGGTAAAAGCTAGTTTATGAATATAATTATATCAGTGTAAATGCGTATTTTATTTTTTATTATGTCAGAATGTATTTTGTGTTGCTTCCTTTCAGTAAATTAATAATATTTTTCAGGAATCTTTTACTTTCGACATACTCGCACCCCTCACGCAGGGTTAAACCGTCCCCTAGGGGGCGCGCCGCACAATCTGAGAAATACTGCCCTAAAAGCATAACTGCTTGCAACTGTGCGAATAATATGTAGTTTGGAACCATGCGCCTATTACAGTACGGGAGGTGTCCTGACAGGGCCACCGCGCCGCGTGGGGCTGGCAAAATTGTTCACCGCACAAGGGCGCCTGGGCCAGGGGGGGGGCCAAAATTTATAGTACTTATAGTTTTTTGATTTAATGTTACTTAAATAAAAGTTGTAAAGATACACTTGCAATTTTACATGTTTCATATTTTCTAAGCAATAAAATGGGATTTAATTTTATTTTCCTTTTGTTTTCGTTTCTGCGGGTTGTTTTCGTTTGTGTAAAACAAAATTTGATTGCCGATACGAACAATAAAAACACGTTCCGTGTGGAGTTCGCGCTACCACAAGGAACGTGTTAATAAAACGTGCTCTGAAAAAATTACTAATGATTATAGCTCTTTTTCATTAAAAGTTTATAATTATTATGTACCTGAGATGTTTTCAATATTTCAATTGCTTAAAACAAATACTTTTAAGTAATTTGTATTAATATTGGTTTAATTTACTTAAATATTTTAAACCAGCAGCGAAAAGAAAAATTTCACACTAAATTCTCAAAAATAAATTTTCCGCTGAAAAAAAAATTGTTTTTAAATTTTCAGTTAAATTAGTTTTTTTTAATCTGAATCTTTATTTAGTAGCAAATGACATAAATGGGCTTTCGACTTTCAAATAGTATATTGAGAGAAAATCATATCATGAATTTTGTATATGAATAAAATTAAACTTTTTTATTTAGTGCAATAAATATTTTTTTAGAAACATGTTCTCAAAAAAAAAAAAAAAAGTCTGTGGAGCACAAAATAGAAAAAAAAAAAAAAAAAAATTGCAACGAGAGGAAGCTAATCAGAAACTGGCGGGATTTCTAAATAAATATCTCAGAAACACAATATGATCAGACGGACAAGCACTTGAAACAGGACCATTAACATCAGCACCTGGTTTGAAATTTCACAATGAAAATTTATCTCAAAATGTAAATTCCTCAGAATATGATCAAGAAGAAGCCAAGATTGTGTACTTATAGAAAACTTAGATGTTGATATATATATATAGAAAATTCACCTAGTAATGCAGGAGCTCTACAACTACATTTCTTCATCCGTAAAATATTGGTCTATTTTGCAGCAGTTTGTTGAAAATCTGACTTTAAAGCCACTTTCCAACACGAGATGGAAAAGTAGAATTCAAGCTTTAAGACCGTTGAAAAACGATTTGAAGGGAATTTTGAGAGTATTAATAAATATTCAAGAAGATCAAACAAGAGACATGGAATCAAGAATTCAAGCAAAAAATTTGATTCAGAAGGTTTCCTCGTTTAAATTCCTTTGTTCCATTAACATGTGGCACGATATTTTAAATTTAGTAAATGTGGTAAATGAAATAATGCAAAATTCTAAATAGGATTTACAAATCGGGACTGACAATTTACAAAATCTTATATCAGCTAAATAATCGTAGATCAGACGAAGCAATTGAACATGCAATTGCCAATACAAGTATCGTTGCTGACGATTTGGGGATGGATACTAATTTTGCACAAAGTCGAGAAATAGCTTTAAAAAGAAACTATTTCAAGATGAACCAAATCGATGAACCAATCAACAACCCAAGACACAAATTTAAGGTTGAATTTTACAATATAATATTAGACTCTTTTATTTCTTCAATTACTGAAAGATTAGTCAATTAAAAGAACATTACAATTACTTCAAGGTAGTACACTATATAACTAATTTAAAAAACTGGAATGACAATGAAATTTTAAAACATTGTAAAGAATTAGAACAAAAATTAGCGTATACTAAAAATGTTGATGAAAAGGACATTGTTGGATTAAATTTGTTCGGAGAAATAAAATCTTTGCGATGTTTTACCAAAGCGGATGTCACCTATTGATGTTTTAAATTATATTTATGAAAACAATCTTACCGATACATTTCCAAATATTGTAAAGCTTTACGGATTTCTTTAACCCTGCAAGTTTCGGTGGCTACAGGAGAGCAAAGTTTTTCAAAACTTAAAATTATATATATATAAAAAAAAACTACGGGCAATCTGCCACGGCACAGGAGAGATTATCAGACTTGTCAATTATATCTATTAAGAGAGTAATTTGGGATAAACTAAATATAACGGAATTGATACGAGCGTTTGAAGTTGCTAAAGCTAGGAGAATCAATATATATATATATTTGAATATATTTTCTAATTTTTACATTTTACTTAAAAAATGTTTTATGATTGTATTATTTTTAAAATTTATGAAATAATAAAAAAACAATAAGATAAACGTGATTTAATATTATAATTTTAAAGCTTTTCAGTTCGAAAGTCAAATTTGAATACTATAAAAGAGTAGTTCACATATAATTTGCCGCTCTTTATAAGAGTGCAACAGAACCCTATAAAAGAGCACCAAATTTCAATTTGAACAAGGGCGCCTAATACCCACACGGCGGCCCTGTGTCCTGAGGCAGTTTTTCAATTTCAAAAGTTTTTGCTAGTTGAATCTTTATTCCCATTGGATTCTTTTCTTTGTTAGTTCACTGTAAAATTCTGAAGGTATCTTCAAAACTAGAAACAAGTCTGTAGGAAGGATTGCCCTTCTTTACCGTTTTTTTGGGCGATAACCAGTGCCGATTTAAGCTCATTTCAGGCCCTGTGCGCAGAAGATCTACAGGCCTCCTTGGCACTGTAAAAAAACAGGCCTCTTTGGCACTCGAAATTTATAACCAGAAAGTCTGGTTAAGTCCAGCCTACTCGGCCCCGGGCCCCGAGGGCCCGATGGATAAATCAGCAGTGGCGACAGCGGTAGCAATCAAGATTGTCATGTACAAAGTAATATTTTTTATTTTCTTGTATAAAATACCGATGCAAATGGAAAATATTCAATAATATATCTTGTGTTTCAAAATCTCGTTTATATTATGTAGGACGAGAACTTCATAAGTCTGAATTTTGCTCTTAAAATATTAGAATATTGCACGGGCTTTTATTTAATATTCTCAAACCATGTTTCAGTAAAACCGTATTCTAAGATTTCCTATCTGATGGAAGTTTTCCTACGGTATTTTCGAATGTATAATAATATGTATTCATTTTTAGATTAACATTTTTATACAAGATTCTCCTGTATTATAAAGTATAAAATCCGGCGTATAACGAGCACCAACGTATAACGCGCATTTATACTTCCATGCTGCAATTTTTAGATTTAATGCATATTCGCTGTATAGCGCACACTCTTCTTTCTTTCTTTTTTTTTTTACGAAGAAACTTGTAATGTACGTATGCAATGCTCTTATGCTTTAAAGTTATTGTTCGAGGTATTATCCGAGGCTTTTGCACAATATATAGTATATCTAGAAATACAACTCTTTAAGTTCGTAAAATATATGCCCTTTCTTATAAGACTCCAAAATGGAACATTTGCTACTTTTCTACCCTTAACAATTATTGCCAATATTTTAAACAAAATTACTTCATTTCTAAAAAACTTATTCTTAAGTGTGACACTCAAATTAAGAAAAAAAAATTAAATGAAAAGCATTTTGTAATACTTAATGAAAAATACTCAAGTTCAAAGTGTTTGCCTTCTACACGAATGTAGGTTCAATAACTTTTTAAGACGCTTGATGAATCGTGAGTAACTATCTAAATTTATTGCTTCTACTGCTTCAGCAAGTCCTTTGGCACAGTTCGATTACATTTTCGATTAGTTTCATAGAAGAAAGTTAGAAGACAAACTCTTCAAACATTTAATTCATTTAAATATTATGAAAAATGTTTTCCATTTTCTTAAAAATTTATTGCCTTTTTTAAGTTACTCATTTAGATTAAGTTTTTCTTAAAAAATAATTTTGTCAAAAAAATTGAAAATAATTGCCATGGATAGAAAAGTAACAAGTGTTGCCACATTTTGGAATCTTAACTAAATAGGGTATCTTTTGAAATAACTTACCTAGGGTAATATGTAATACTTTTCTTTTTGTGAAGAGTCGGAGTTAGGCGGCATTTTCTCACACCCCAACACAAACAAAATACGGTGATTTTAATTTAGTAAAAACAGTTTTTTTTTTGCTCTACTTGTGATTGTGATTAATAACATGGCTATCTAAGTTGAAACAATCTCTGTAAAATGGATTGCAATGTAGATCCACCTCCTCGTTGGTGCACCCTTGGAACGTAAATTATTACTGCTAAGTTATCTACTACGTCGGCATGTGTCGCCTTCAGTGCTCTTCTCTTCGCGTTCTCCAGTGGAATGCAGGCGGTTTATCAATGGATGCCATTCATTTGGCACGCTGCCGTGCACTTAGTTCTGGGTCCATGTGGAGCAGATATTGGGAAGCCAGGCACAAAATGTGCGATTTATAGACTATACTGTGAACTCGGGTTTCTTTTCTTATTTTTTGTGTTGTCCCTTGTTTTTTGTCAATATTTTCTGTTTCTCATTTTGTTTGCAGTTGTCTTGTGATCCACCATCTCTGTAAAATTGGAAAATTTATGATCACAGTACTGGTGTGATGGAAGGTATCAATTTTCTACATTTTCAAAAATATGTTAGTCATCGCTTAATTTTTTCTTAAAGGTTTCACAGAATTGATGTGACTCCCCCTTTCACCTAGCGCCCGCTTGACGTTGAAAATTTCAAGACAGCCTGTATTCCTTTTAAACAGTCATGTTAATTTCTAATTCTCTAACTTTTATAAATGTTTCCTTGTTGATGTATTGTTTATTAAACGACTTGAGAAGTTGATATAACTTTTCTTTTCTAGATATTAAAATTTTACTATGTTTAAAGAATTGTATACAATAGGGTTGGCAAATAGCGGCCCTCAAAGACTTTCTGTATGGTCCGCCAAGACAGTCTGAAAGAAGGACGTAGCTACCACCGTATCAATGATACGGGGCCTCCAAGCTACAGGAGACCCAACATGTGTATCTACAATACCACGAACAGGGTACTCATACCTAAAAAAAGGCACCGCAGGAACAGGGATACAGGGCCCACTCAGAACTTGCTACGCCAGTGGTCTGAAAGTCAAATAAAGAGAAAAGGTTTTCTGTATTTTGGTCGACATATATTTGTGAGCAAAGTTTTCCTTGCATGAAGAACATCAAGAGTAAATACAGATGCAAGTTGTTAGATATTAACTTGCCGACTGTGATGAGAATTTCAACAGTCTCTTCAATTTCAACTTTTTAATTTCACTCCTGACTTCAAAAAAAATTGTAGAAAAGTGTAATAAGGTAAATTTGTTTCATCAAACTGATTTTAAAATTAAATGTGCTTACAGCAGCGTTTCTCAAGCTTTCAATATTTTCTACCCAACATTCAATCATAATTTTCATCACGCCCCCTCCCTACAATAACAATGCACTGCAATCATGCTATACTTTGGTGCTATACCTGCAATACGATTTTATCCTCTTGAGTGCCGTAGCTTTCCCTAAGCCAATGCATTAATTGCCCCGGACGTATATATGTCATTCCGAAGTATGATTTTTTCTGTGAACTACTATCCATAAAATTATTCCAAATGCTTTGGAATGAAATAAAAAGACATTGGCAATGTTTGCGAAGGATTTACTTAATTCAAAGGATATGTTTATTTATTCCTTTTCTTCGCCTACGGTGTTAAACGGTGGCATTGTGGAGTTGATCGCGTAATTTTTAATTGCATTTAAGGGATTAATTATAAAACGTACAAATCAGCAAGATAAATGCTCTTTTTTGCATATAATTTTATATATAACAAGCCCATAGGGTCACTAGTAATTAATAGACTTGTACTTTTGACTTAGTCTTGTCAAATTAATTAAAAAATACACTGCCAGTACTGATATATTTATGTGTGTATTATATCAGTGTAAAGGTGTAATTTATTTCTTATTATGTTATAATATATTTTGTTTCTTTACTTTCAGAAAATTAACAGTTTTTAACACGCTTTTATAAGTTTCACTTGTATTTAACGGGATCTTTGAACTCGATTTTCACCCACTTAAAAAGGTCAGATTAATTCGAAATTTTGCACACTTGTTAAGGACCGATGACAATACAATGATTTCATAATTTTTTTCCATTGTCCGGATCAGAATTATCAGTAATAAGGATTTTCAGATTTGATGACTAATTTATTATACTGTTTCCAGATTTGTGGTGACAAATTCCATATATCATTTCAAGGTTTGGCGATTAATTGCACATATCATTTGCAGATTTGGCGACTAAAAGATTAAGTTACAACCCTATAAAAGCGAAAATATTTGCGTCAGCAATTTCTTACCATAATATAAACAATTGTCTAGTTTTTTTGGAAATGGAAATTTAAAAAAAAAGACTCGTGCATGTGAAAAAAAGTTTATGCTCTAACCCAGCGTTTCTCAAATTGTGGACCACGCCCCCCTTGGGGAGACATGATAACCATACGTGGGGAGTGCAAGCATAGCGAAAAGTCCGAAATAAAAAAAATTTAAAATAAGTATTAATTTACCGAAAGGAAGCAAAACAAAATACATTCTGACATGATAAAAAATAAAATACATATTCACGCTGATACACTATCTGGCCAAAAGTATCCGGACACCCAGTAGTATGGACTTAGAGCGTACTGAGGCACATATTAATATGATGTTGGTCCCCCTTTTGCATGGATGACAGCCTGCACACGTTTGGGAAGACTTTCCAGCAATTGTTGATAGGTGACCATAGGAATTGCCTTCCAGGCGTCCATCACAGCTGAAGTGAGTGCTTCCAGTGAGGATGGTCGATTTGGCTGGCTACGTAATCTGCGTTCTAATTCGCCCCAAAGGTGTTCTAAGGGATTTAGATCGGAGCTCTTAGAAGGCCAGTCCAGTTTTTGAACACCCATTTCGTCAAACCACGTCTGTGCAAGCCTCGATGTGTGAATGGAGCAGTTATCATGCTGGAAGAGAGAAACGGGCCTTCCCCGAAATATTGCCATAGAGTTGGGAGTGCAGCATTGTCCTGAATGTCCACATACATCTCAGAGTTCATGTTTCCAATCACAGGAACTAACGGACCCAGGCCAAACCACGAGAAACACCTCCACACCATTATGCTTCCACCACCAAACTTAACAGTCGGCACAATGCAGTCACTAAAGAAACGTTCGCCAGGCATACGCCAAACCCAGACGCATCCATCCGACTGCCAGACTGTAAAGCGAGATTAATCACTATAAAGAACAGTTTTCCATTTGTCCACAGTCCAATGACGGTGAGCTGTACAACATTGCAATCGATGCTTCGCATTCTGTGGAGTGATGTTTGACTTGTGATCGGCTGCACGACTATGGAATCCCAAGTTTTTTAACTCTCGACGGACAGTCCTGCTGCTAACACTAATTCCTGATGAACTTTGGAACTCCTGAGAAAATTCCACCAACGAGGACTTGCGATTTTGTTTCACTGCCCTTTTCAGAGTTCTGCGGCTGCGTTCACACCAAGTATTTTCGGCCTACCGGTTCGTTTTTCTGCCGTTTCACTGCCTCGACGTTTCCACTTCACAATTACATCACTCACAGTAGATTCAGGCTTCTGTAGAATGTCCGCAATCTCACGAACTGATTTCCCACAAAGGTAGCATCAGGTTACCACGATCAAACTCACTAAGCTCCTTTGACTTTACTTTACTTTACTTACTCGGGAGAATCAAGCCCACCCAAGGGGTTTCGAGCTGTGAATCGACCCTCCGAGATGTAACTTTATTAAGGAAAACAAAAAAGTGTACAAAGTGGTCCCGAAGGAGGGACCCTCCCCACAAAATTCTTGAGAAAAGGGGGGGGGGAATACAGATGGAAAGCTTAACGATTTTGTATAACATTGCAAATACAAAAAAAAAAAAAAAAAACACACACACACACACACAAACACAAACACAACACAAACACCGACGCTGTCTAACTAATGAGACAGGAAAGACATGAAAAAAGTGATACGCATAAATACAATCTGACAAACCACTACCAACACTTTTATAGCTTTCAATTACGTATCAAATTGCGCCACTCGCCTGAACCACTTTTTTAACGGGTGTCCGGATACTTTTGGCCAGATAGTGTATGAGATACTTATAAATGTATTGGCGCGGCAAAAAGTATTTAATACTTAATTTATCAATACAAAATTAAAAGCAAGTTTAGTAATTACTAAAAACTTCCATGGGCTTGTCATATTCAAAATATACATATATTGATATTATGTGTAGTTTATAATATTAAGAAGACACAGTACGATTCAATTGACAAAAATCGGTCAGAAAATCAAAACTAGTTTTTTTTTAGCCTAAATTATTCTGTATATACTTTTCTATAACCTTACAAAATTTGAATGCTCTAAACTCAAAAAACGTAGAATTATGATAGCTTTTACGTTCGTTTTTATTCAAATCCCTATGGTAAATAAAAACTTAAAAAACCTACTTATCTCAGAAAGATAAAATAACTAATTTGTCTTCAAATGCTAAGGCGTTTTCTATATTGAGCCCAATGCTTTGAATTTCTTTTACCTATTGCTAATAGTACAAAGCAATACTTATTTTTTTAAAAATAAGTATTGAACTCAGAATTTATACATTTCTTAAGGAATTTTCAATAAGCATTCATAAAAAGAAGCATTGTTCCAATACCAATCATCTTATCACAAAACCCATTACCAATTTTTGTTATACATAGTTTGATGTACTTGTAAATCAAATTTCATACAAGTACGTAAATTTTTGTAGGAGGAGTAGCATTTTAAAATCACTTTACAAATTTGAAGTTTTTCCTTAAAAATTAAATGGCTAACTTTTTATGAAATTTTGAGCACTAGATCTGTCTTGCATAGTATACACACATAGGAGACAACCAAAAAAATTTTGAAAATCCTTAAATTATAAATTTTTGCGAAAATCGTACCATTGTAGCATTAGCGTCGAAGTACATTATTATTGCATTCAATAAATTGTTGTTGTATGAAAATTATGACTGAAAATTGGGTCGCAAATATGGAAAGTTTGGGAAGCACTGTTCTAACCGCTAAACTCAGCCATAAAATCTGTTTTTCTAAATTCTCTTGTCAGATCTGTGGAATGAAATATCATTCATTGCTTCATTTTACCAAAACAGCTGAGAATTGATTCAGAGGTCTCACACCGGATTAAATAATTTCTCACTAACTCTTCGATTCAAAAGTGTACTTTGTGTTTAATACAGATGCAAATTTTAGATAGAATATTGAGCTCTTTTTAGTGAGAAATATTTCAAACATAGCTCTCCCAGATTTTCTTCAGTTGGCTGATCCTATATTTTGCAAACCAGACCGTATCGCCACACTGATAGGATGCCAATAGGTATTCCAGATTCTAAAAAATGACGTATTTAAGATTAATTCATCAATGAATAAATGATAGTTTAAAAAACTAAAAGAAAAGCGCTTTTATTGTAAACAGAACTAAAAAATGAAAATAAATTAGAGTTTCAAAAAAAAAAAAACTAAAAAAAAACGCTTTAATATTTAATCGAACTAAAAAGTAAAAAAAAAAAAATACTAATATTTATTATAAGAATAAAATTATTAAGAGAAATTTAATGTCATTGGGGTAAAAGCGTGGGGTGCTTTGTACTACATCCTTACACTAACTCAGCATTTCGGAATAGAACTAGTAAGAAATTTTAACAATTGATATAGAGCCCCATGCTTTTACCCCGATGACATCGATTTTCTCGTTAATAATTTTATTCTTATATATTAAGTATTTCTTTTTACTTTTTTGATTAAATATAAAAGAGTGTTTCTTAGTTTTTTTTAAACTAAAATTTATTTGAAATAATCTCTTGTTTTCGGCTTTTCAATATGCTCCTTGTAGTGTTATCACGCCCACCTAGGGGGCGCACCTCACAGTTTGAGAAACACTGGCTTACAGCTATAGAAATGGAATTAACACAATAAATAAATTAAATTAAACTATTTTATTTACTATTTTTATACTATTAAATTTTTTTATTACAATTCATACCTCTTCAGAGGTGCAAATTTAATTAATGAATGCAATCATTTTAATAAGGTGCGGCTCTCCAGTATCCTCCGCTTCCCCAATGTGACCCTCCAAACAAAACAATTGCCCACCCCAGGTATGAAAACATTATATATCAGTTTACATTACTTATATTAAAAAAATGCGTATGTTATCTTATATATCGATTTTTTTCCTTTTATTTTTTAAGTAATTTCCAACAATTGTGATAAGCATAGTGTCTCTCATTGAACAAAAAAAAGTTCTGAAAAAGTTTATTTTCTATATTGATTTTTTTCTTCTTTCTGTTAAAAGACAAAGAACGAGATTGAAATTTTTAGAGGAAAAATAAATGCATAAATGAGACAAGAATAAAAAAATGTATCGAAAATGTAATATTTATTTCATTTTCTTAATTTTTAAGAATGTGTGTGTGGATTTAATTTTCTTACTACAATTAATATTAAAGAAATTAATCTAGTTCGAAAAGATTTAATATATGTTTTAGAGTGTTAAAGAAGAAGAAAAAAATGCCTGAAAATTCTGTTTCCAAAAGTGTTACATCACTTAAGTACATATGGTTTAATAAGATGTTTTTTTAATTTGTTCTTGAAGCATATATAGAGAGCAGATTTCAATAAATATTTAGTTTACTTTGTTTGAAAATGCACGCATATAAAATATTACAAAAATAAATAAATACATACATATATATATCTTTATATATAAAAATTACGTGTCACAGTGTTTGTCCGCGATGGACTCCAAAACTACTCAGACGATCACAATATAATTTTGCATACTGTGTGTCATTTCGTTCGACTTAAAACATAAGATAATTTTTATTTTAATTAATGCCGCCATAATTTTTTATTGCCGGAAATGTGAAGAATCCGGAAAACACATTGCCAGATTTTGCGAATATTCCCGTAAGGGAATAATCGCAAAATGTGGCAATACTCATGTGTCTGTGGAAGCAGATATTGCAAACCAAAATGCACGAAAATTACGTTCCTGGCGTATTTCGGGGTGTGGAATCCGATTTTCGAGTCAGTTTCCAAAAATAACCGTAACCTTGCTGGATAAAGTCGGCCGACCGTATTTTAGACACACCATAACAGGGGCTTACATTAAAATCCTTAAATCCTAAAAACTTGGACCCTGGCGTACTTCAAAATGGATAAACCGAATATGATATCCAATCTGAGAAATAACTGTAACTTTGCCGGATAATTCAGGACAACCATTTATTACGAAAACCGTGGCAGGAGCTTACCTTTAATGTCTTGGTGCAGGAAAAGTGCGTTTCTGTTTTAATTCGGGGTGGTGAACAAGTGTTTGAAATCGAATTTTAGAAATTCCTGTAACTTTACCAGATAATGCCGGACGACCCTAATGCCCCTTCCAGGGACTGAGCTTGCCGGCTCAGGGGCATAAAAGTAATCTCCAGTTGTATCTAGGGGCAGGAAACGATAATTTAAAATCATATTTCAGAAACTCCACTAAACTTGCCGGATATTGTCTGAATTAGGAAAAAAGGCAAATGATTCGAGTCCCGCGTCCGGATTTTCATTCTCTCTAGCGACTGATCTTGCTCGCGCTGGAGCGTCAAAAGTCAGCTCCGTGTGCATTTTGTAGTGTGAAAGGAGAATCTGAAATTGAATTTTAGGAGTTTTGATAACTTTGCCGGATAATTCCAGTTGACCTTATTTTAGACACACCGTAGCAGGGGCTCGCCTTAAAAGCCTTAGATCGTGAAAACTTGGTCCCTGTGTATTTCAAAACGGATAATCCGAATTCGATATTCAATCTGAGAAATAACAGTAACTTTGCCGGATAGTTCTGGAAGACCTTCTTTTACGCAAACCGAGGCAGGAGCTCACCCTTTAAGTCTTGGTGTGGGAAAAGTGTATTCCTGGTGTAATTTGAGTTGGTTTAAGCGAGTCCGAAATCGAAATATAAAAATTCCTGTATTTTTACCAGGTACACAAACTTTTTAGTCTTACGAATATATATATATATATATATATATAAACTAGCTGACCCGGTCACGCACTACTGTAACTTTGTTTTGATACGTTAATTCAATATTATTCTAAGCTATTCAATGCAGTCAAATTAATTTTCATTTACACATTCGGAGGGTTGAAGTAAAGTATAAAACAACAAATGTTTTAAATTTTGCATTTTATTTATCTCTTATTTGAGTGTAGTATAATGCATGAATTAGTGACGAGGTTGTTAAGTAACAACATATGAAGTTTTAAATTTATAAATGCAGTTAATAACTTTGATTCTTTGCAATTTTTAAAAATATTTCTATCATTTTTAAGTATAACAATAAATAATCACTAATAGGTGCACAATATTTTTCGGTAACCCGTCTTATGCTAACTGAAATAGATTCAATGGTTTCCACACACGTGAGCATGTAACATCTAGTTAACCATTCAAGAAACAGAGATTTTCTAAATCCAAGCATCAAATGAATATTGTTTGGGTTTCAGATTCATTTATGGTCTTCGCGAAAGCCTAACAAATCGGGAATTGAAGCTTTTTGAATGGTATTGGAGATTCTGACGGTATCAGTGGAATACGTGGCAACAGATGCCGTAGAAAAAGAACCGAATTATTGTTTAAACTTTACAGTCTAAATGTTTGCTTCAAGATGTTCCCGGTAATTCGGAGGATGATCAAACGTTCACCGTTGCATAATCTACGTGGATTAAAGTTACGCAGAGAATAACCATGGAACCAATCTTCAACCGAAGATTGTGTGGTGACATTCCTGATACATTTATAGTATTCAAAAACTCTGTTGGAAAATTTATGGTTTGGTTTTCATCAACAATAGTGTCTATTGATTTAAAAGGCATTGGATCACTTGGCAACAACTCTGTATCTGGAAGAGTTTATTCCATCACAATATCAAAAATTTTTCTGATTAATTAACAGGATTACAGATTCAGCAATTATCTAGATAATTATGGAGTATATCCGGAAAGACTCTTTCAATTATATATATATATATATATACTAGCTGACCCAGCCCGGCGTTGCATGGGCTTTTACCGAGGGTATATCTTAATCCCCATGTTAATTTCCTCCTTTCTTTCTGACGCCAGCACATTTGTGTGGGTGTGACGCGTACGATGTGAGTGCAAGACCCATGAGTGCGTATGAATGGTTTTCTCGTTTAACATATTTTCCCTTCTCTTCACAAAATCAGCACTTCCAATATAATTTTTCGAAATTACTTTTACTTCTTTGTTTCTTTCCTCTTCGCTTAGCCCGTCGTTGCACGGGCTTTTACCGAGTGAATAACTTAATCCCCATGGGAATTTCCTGTTTCCCTCAGGACGATAGCCCTTATGTGTGTGTATGCGCGCGATGTGAATGATTTCTTTAACTATGTCATTAAAACTCCCTTTTTCGAAATTTGTTCTTGCGTTGGTGTGGTAATTAGGAGAGATGGGTGAAAGCTCAGGTGTCGTTCTTATCACTTGACCGTGGTTGAAAATTTCGAAGCCCCTCGCCATAAACTCTCGAGTAGGTGAACAGTGCGACTTTAAAAATCCCTCACTCACTTTTAATTTCTTTCGTTGCAATTTTTTAGGCCCCGGAAACGAAAATGTAGCTTTTTTAAAATAGTTGTATGTTGAAAAAAGACAGAAAAGTAGAAATTTTTCAAATTACAAAATTTCACTACTATTTTAAATCTTGAAGTAAAATTGTGAAGATTTTTTTAAATGTTCGACACACGGGAAAGAATTTCATGCAATTATCTTTATAAAAGAAGAAATTATAAATTATTAAGTATTTTGAGTGTTTTATTAAAGTTTGTTCAAAGAAGTTTTTGGCTTTTTATTTTTTAAATCACTGATACTAAAAGTTTTAAAAATATTTTTTATTTAAACGCAACGATATTGATTCATTTCACAGTATAAAATTCAAAAATAAAATAATATTATGTGATAAAAATATATTTAAGAATATTTCCTTATATTTTTTAGGATATTTTTATCTTATATTCTACTGTTCTTCAATAAATCAATCTTTAAGAATAAAAAAAAAACTATCGGTTGTGATGCGTTATATGAATGAGCGTCCCGTGTTATGAGGGAATTCCCCTTTTTACTACGCAGCGAAAGACTCAAAACTACCTCAACCTTTCCAGTCTTCCAAACAGAAAGCTAACGCAAAGTAAATGACCTTGACGCAATTCAGAAGTAACGTCCGAGTACCGAAAACTTTCACCCTCTGCTTCCACAGACACATAAGCATCCCTTACGGGAATCTGGCAACGTTTTTTCCGGATTCTTCACATTTCCGTCAATAAAAAAATTATGGCGTGATTAATTGAAATAGAAACCATCCTATGTTTTAAGTTGGACGAAATGACACACAGTATGCAAAATTATATTATGATCGGTTGAGTAGTTTCGGAGTCCATCGCGGACAAACACTGTGAAGGGCTTAGGTACAGAAATTGTCTGGCTATTTCATGCATTACGTATTGGGAAGAACTTCTACTTCACCGTTTCCAATATTCAGCAGTTGGTTAGAAATATTTGCTTCGATTGATTATCTTGCAAATGTACTCGGGTGCTTATGGTCAATCGAAGTGTATCCACGTTTCACCATAAAACAATTATTTTTAAACATGCGTTAATCTCGTGAGCAAAAGTAGAGCGAGGAATGACTATTAACGTCCGTCGGAAATCACCAGACAGTAATACGACAGCAACACCGAATATTTTCTCACTGCCGTTTAAATCTTGTACTGCTCTATGTAATGCTTTGAGTGAATGTTTATGGGTCAGGGTACACTTATCCCTGATCATGATTGAATTCATTTGCAATACTAAAGCTAACCCACTCTTTTTTTTTTCAATGGTACACATTGCATTTTGTATTTTATGAATGTCCAATGGCAGCTGATGCAGAATGTGCAGTTTTTCCTAAAAATACTTGCATGGGAACATTCAAGCGTAATTTACGTATACATTTTTCTTTTTTGAAATTAATTATTTTTTTAAAGAGAAAAAAAAGTAGGATATCTAATATATAAAATTCTCGTGTCACAGCGTTTGTAGCCAAACTCCTCCAAAACGGCTAGACCGATTGTTATAAAATTTTGTGCGTATATTCAGTAGGTCTGAGAATAGGACGTAAACTATTTTTCATTCCGATATTTCAATTAGTTGAAAAGATATTAATTAAAAACCTTTTGGCGTTGAAAGTCGGTTTCACGCCAGATGTAGGACTTTTCTCTGTTCCACCGGCAAAAACACTCTGTCTTGGGTGAAACTAGAAAAAGGGGTCAAATAAAAAATTTCCAAATTTGGCGAGTAAAAAAAAATTGATTGAAAAGTTTTTTCCCCTCCATTTTTTGTACATATCTTTAATTCAAAAATTCATATATTACATTCGTTTATAAAACAAAAATATCTAAAATATTTGTGAAAAACTTAATCGCTTTTACTCCGTTATCATTATTTCAAATAAGTTTATTTGCAAATCAAATTTAAATGTATTGCTTTAAATTAATATTTTTTTAAGTAAAGGAGTATTGTGTTTTCTGTAAATCACATAAATCGAAATTTTTCAATCGTTATGTATGGATTTCTTAAAATTATGACGAGTAAACCGTCTGAGCTAAAATTTCATACTTTGCTCTTTTAAAAGCAGTGATTTAATAAATTAAGTACACAAAAACTTTTTATTTCACAGTCCTGAAACGGTGTAAAATTATCATCGGGGATGAATGCACTATGGCACACAAGCATTTCTTTGAGGCGTTGAATAGGACATTGAAAGACATAAAAAAAAAAACTACAAACTATTTGGCGGCACTTTGTTACTCCCTTCAGGTGATTTCAGACAAACACTTCCCGTCATTCCACTTTCAACCCACGCTGATGAAATCAATACTTCCTTGAAATCATCGCCACTGTAACGTAATGTTGAAAAAGTATAGCTGAAAGTAAATATGCGCGTTCACAAATGCTTCAAGATCCCTCCGCTGAAACATTCTCAAAATAACTGTTAGGTATCGGCGATGGAAAAGTAGTTGTACATGAAAATACTGGATGCATAAAATTGCCGACCGATTTCTGCACAATCATTAACTCGCAAAAGGCTCTCATTGACCAGATATTTCCTGAAATACACACACAATACTTTAATCATGAGTGGCTGGCAGAAAGACCAATTTTGGCAGCAAAAAATGTGGACGTCAATGATTTGAATTTCAGGATACAATAGTTGTTGCCAGGGAACTTGATGTCATATAAATCTATCGATACAGTTTGCGATACCAACGAAACTGTAAATTATCCAGCACAGTTTTTTAATTCATCGGATTTGCCAGCATGCCACCGTACCATTTACAACTGAAGATTAGATCTCTGATTATTTTGCTTCGTAATTTGAAGGTGATTGACCCTCGAACGTGACGGTAGGGGAAGAGAGAGTCCCTCGTTTTAGGAGCGCGGTGGAATGCGCTTGTGTTTTGCTGTATTGAGAAAGATAGAATTCTGTTCTTTTGACACGAAGTGCTGTGTCGTGAAGTAAAAAGAAGGTAGATTATTAAAGTACACTGCTGGCCACCGTAAATACAACACCAAGAAAGACAAGAGATAGCACAACAAAATTTATTTTGTAGATAACACGTTGACTAAGTATCAAATGATTAAATTTATAGATTTCTGTGAAATGCTGTTCCTGCCAGAATCAGTAGCCAGAGTAGCAGCCATTGTTGGAGATCACCGCTGCCACAAGCCTCGGCATTGATTCAAAGAGACTTTGGATGTGTTCTTGGGGTACAGCAGACCAAGCAGCTTCCACACGTTGCCAAAGTTGATCTGGTGTTGCAGCTGGGGTTGTAATCTGGGTCAATAATTGAGCAACCATGGGCCACATGTTTTCTATCGGTGAAAGATCCGGAGAGTGAACCGGCCAGGGAAGCAATTCAATCTGGTGATTGACGAAGAACCTTTGGACAATGCGTGCCACGTGTGGTCGTCATTATCCTGTTGAAATATAGCTGTGGCCAAGCCCTGAAGGTAAGGAAGGACAACTGGCTCCAACACCTCGGAGATGTAGCGCTGGCTGTTTAAAGTGCCGGCAATGCGTACTAGAAGAGTGCGAGAATGATATACAATACCGCCCCATACCATAACACCCGATGCAGGACCAGTGTGGCGGTGCATAACGCAGCTGTTCAGAATCTTCTCTCCGCGGTGTCTCCAGACTCGAATCCGACCATCGTGATGCAGCAGACAGATGCGTGACTCGTCAGTAAAGACAACTTCAATCCATTCTGCCACCCTCATCCTTCTTTCATCGCACCATTGGCGGCAGAGACGTCTGTGGTTCTGCGTCAAGGGTAGACCAAGCAATGGACGTCTTGCGGACAGACCACTCTGGTGTAAACTGCGTTGAATGGTACGCGCAGACACTGAGTGATGCGTTACAGACTCAATGTACTGTGCTGTGGTTCGTGATGTGACTGAGCGATCCGTCACTGCCATGCGCACAATTTGCCTGTCCTCACGTGAAGTGGTGCACTGAGGTTGATGCGATCGACCACGTCAGTCTGTCATTTCCTCCTGCATGCAACGGTCACATATTCGAAATACAGTTGTTTGGTTTCGTCCAACACAACTATTGATTTCCCTGAAAGATAATCCACAATCTCGTTAGGCCACTATCCTTCCTCTGTCGAACTCTGATACTTCGTCAAAAGCTGATCGCTGTTTTCTACGAGACATTACTGATCTTTTTTGAAAAACTACAAGAAAAATACAATTGCCGAACTTGAAATCGTTGAAATCTCCAAGCCTTAAATAGCTCTTTGAGGTGGCGCCACAGGCGTGCATGATGTGTGTCTGAGCTGAAATTCTAATCATTTGCATATCTCACCTTCGCTAATGCATGTTGTTATTTTCATGTTATTTGCGTGCTTCCTTCAGGGTGTTGCATTTAGGGTGGCCAGCAGTGTAATAAAGACATTACAGTGTCTATATATAATGACACAAATAGAATAAATAAAGATTTTGGATAAACATTGCTTCTATCTTCTGGTTTTGAAATAATACTGAAACTCATTGAACATTATCATAAAAACAACTTGCATTATGGTTTTCTAAATTTGCTAAATATGTTATTGGAAAAGTTCGCATTTGGAATGTGATGAAAATAATACCTTATCATATCAGAGTGTGCCAATTGCAAGAAGCAACTTAAAGAGGTCAGAAGCTGATACTGGACCATTACCTGAAAATTGACAAGCTGCCTGTGTTTTTCAAATTTCAGAAATGGATGTTGCTCTTTATGTGTGCAGTACAAAATTTGTCACAATTTTATTTACTGAAATACTTTTGATGCATTTATCTCAAAAAGAGGAGGATGCTGAACTATATTTATTGTAATAATGGCACCAATTTTATAGGGGCTGCCAATTGACTCTATGCCTTAAATTAAAATCAAATTGTTAATATGGAACTGCAAATGCTATTGATTGAAAATTTAACTTCATATCAGCTATATGGTGGGAAGTTTGGCGGTGACGTATAATTTTCATGATGGTTGACTTTGAAATGATTTTAGGTCACAATCTATTATGAAGGTATAATGACAATCCTATATGCTAATGTGTAGCATTAATGAGTTTTCAGCTTCTTACAATGCCTGTCTGGTGATTCCATCGTTCCTTTTCTTCTAGGCATCAAGTCGTTGGAAAGATGAGTGTGGATAGCTTGTAAAGGTACACATCTAATTCAAAATTTACTCAACAAATCGACTCTTTAGAAATTTCATCAATTAAAAGTTTTCTAATGCTGTTTAAAGTAAACTGGATTTTGTAAGGATTTAGAAGGTTAGGAAAGAGTAATTCAGAGTTTCGAAGGAAAAAAATACCTGGATCAGATAGAGATTACAAGTTCGTGAAAAATCTTCTTCTTAGCCAACGCCCAACCTTGGCTGCTGAGCCATTAGGTGACGCGCTGACCAGTAGAGATGGGCCTTCTTGAAAATGCTGTCTTGATAGTTTTTACTGTGGTCTAGAGTAGAGCAAGTCCTTAGATGCTCAGCGTTCATATAACCGTAGCCTCAAAGCTGGCACTCTGGTGATGGTAGGACATTGATGCGGTGAAGGTGTGCGGCAAGATAATCGTGTCCTGTCCTCATCCTAAAAGCTGCTACACTAACTGCACGGGGTAGGTTGTGATCAAGGGGGCCTCTGGAAATGAGGCTCTCCCAATTCTCGCCCAAAGAGAGCCTCTGCAGCCGCTGACAGTTCCTTCTTTCAACTGCTGAGCGTGCTTTCAAAGGAGCGTGCTAGTTTGTTTGGGCTGGGGGAGAGCTGTCTTCTGCTTTTCTAGCCTGTCAGCCATTTCGTAACCGTTGATGTTAACATGGCTCAGGATCCATTGGAACTTTAGAGTCCACCCAAGGCCCAACAAATAGTTCAGTTTTTTCCGACAGTCAATTGTTCTCTTACAATGTGTAAGTGAAAAGTAAGTTTATGAAAAGTAAATTCGACCCTAAAAACGTTTAGTTTTTAAGATTATTTATTTACTCTTTACTCCGACTTTATATTCTGAATTATTTAGATTTTAACATTATATAAAATTGTTTTCATCTTTTTTGTATGTGTCACATGTTGCAAATTATTATATATGATGTACTAGCTGTTACCCGCCCGCTTCGCTGGGTATTTCATGATGTTTTATAAATTTTTACTGCTTATATATATGTATAAATTATTGATATCTAAGTCCTAGCATAAAGAATTCGATTGTATTGAAAAATATACTTATACCTTTAACTGTCGCAAAAAAAAGGGCAGAACTCATCGAATTTGTATTTTCTAAAAATCTCTAAAATTGAAGTATAGAATGATATTTGCTCTTTCGTAACCCAAAAACCAAGTGGATTCCCGCAAAACCAATTTTCGGTGGATCTCTACTCCGTAAATTGAACATGCAAGCCAAATTTCAAGTCTAAATCTAACAGAAAAAAAGAAGTTTTACTATCAATATCCCCGTAATCCCGTTGAGAGCCGTTTTCCAAAATAACCGCTCTTAGAGGATTTCAATTCAACAAAAGAAAAATGCAAACCAAATTTCATTATTATAGTCCTTGTAGCTCGAAAAAAGTAATTTTTTTTGTCAATACGTCCCAGTAACCCCCTGCACCCCCCTAAGAACTTGATTTGCTTAAAATACATTCTTAGTGGATCTCTATTCAACAAAAGAAACATGCTTAACAAATTTCAAGTATATGGGTCTAACAATTAAAAACATTAATTTTTTTCTGTAACTCCTCTTGACCCCTCGCAAACATCCTTAGGGGTCAATTTTCGTTTCACTCTTCGTTAGAGGAACTCTATTCCATGAAAGGAACATGCCTACCAATTTTCAAGCAGGATGATCAAATAGTTTAAAAATGGAAATAATTATCGATTACGCCTCTTAAACTCCCGAAATTAAACTTGGTAGTTGATATTCGCAAAACCCATTTTGTAGCGGTTCTCTACTTTACGAAAGGAATCTGCTTATCAAATTTCAAGACTGTACGTCTAACACTTTAAAAATGGGGATAATTGTCTATAACGCCACTTGAGCCCCCGCAACGCCACTTCTGGTTCTGTTTTCACAAAACCCATTTTGTAGGGGAATTGCACTCTATGAAAGGAATCTGCTTAGCAAAATTTGAAGACTGTGCGTCCAATTAATTAAAAATGCAAAAAAAATTATCAATAACGCCCCTTGAACCCCCGCAACGCCACCTAGGGGTCGATTTTCACAAAACACATTTTGTAGTGTATTTCTATCCTATGAGAGGAATCTGCTTACCAAATTTCAAGACTGTGAGTCTAATGGTTTAAAAATAGAAATAATTATTTATATCTGCCCTTAACCCCCTGCAACACCCCTTGGGGGTCAATTTTCTCCAAACCCGTTTTGTAGCGGATATTTACTCCATGAAAGAAACATTTCTACCAATTTTCAAGCAGCTAGGTCAAGTAGTTTAAAAACGAAAATATTTATCTATTACGCCACTTATACCCCGCAACGCCACTTAGAAGTCTGTTTTCACAAAACCTTCTTATAGCTGACTCTATTAAATAAATCTATTTATCAAATATAAAGACTGTGCGTCTAATAGTTTAAAAAGGGAAATAATTAACTGTAACGCCCCTTAAGTCCCGCAACGCCACTTGGGGGCAATTTTCACGAAACCCATTTTGTAGCGTATCTCTACCCTATGAGAGGAATCTGCTTACTAAGTTTCAAGACTGTACGTCTAATAACTTAAAAATCGGAATTTATAACGCCCCTTAAACCCCCACCCCCGCAACACCCCTTGGGGGTCAATTTCCCCCAAACCTGTTTTGTAGCGGATATTTACTCCATGAAAGAAACATTCCTACCAATTTTCAAGCAGGTAGGTCAAGTAGTTTAAAAACGAAAATATTTATTTATCACGCCACTTAATCCCCTGCAACGCCACTTAGAGGACTGTTTTCACAAAACTTTCTTATAGCTGATCTCTACTCTATGAAAGAAATCTATTTATCAAATATAAAGACTGTGCGTCTAATAGTTTAAAAATGGAAATAATTATCTATAACGCCCCTTAAGTCCCGCAACGCCACTTGGGGGGCAATTTCCACGAAACCCATTTTGTAGCGTATCTCTACCCTATGAATAGGAATCTGCTTACTAAGTTTCAAGACTGTACGTCTAGTAACTTAAAAATCGGAATTTATAACGCTCCTTAAACCCTCCGCCCCCGCAACACCCCTTGTGGGTCAATTTTCCCAAAACCCATTTTGTAGCGGATATTTACTCCAGGAAAGAAACTTACCTACCAATTTTCAAGCAGGTAGGTGAAGTAGTTTAAAAACGGATATATTTATCTATTACGCCCCTTAATCCCCCACAACGCCACTTAGAAGTCTGTTTTCACAAAACCTGTTTTGTAACTGATCATTATTCTACGAAAGGAATCTATTTATATCAAATTTAAAGACAGTGCGTCAAATATTTTAAAAATGGAAATAATTATCTATAACGCCCCTAAGCCCCTACAACGCCACTTGGGGGTCGATTTTCAGCAAACTCATTTTGTAGCGGATCTCTACTCTCTGAAAGGAATCCGCTTACTCAATTTCAAGATTGTACATCAAGTAGTTTAAACATGGAAACAATTATTATTAAAGCCCTTAACCCCCCGTAACGCCCCTTGCGTTTCGAATTTCGGAAAATCCTTTCTTAGCTGATGTCTACTCTATCAAAGTAAAATGTCTACCAAATTTCAAGTCTGTAGGCTGAATAGTTCCAGAGATTTCGTGATTAGTCAGTCAGTCAGTCAGTCAGTCAGTCAGTCAGTCCGTCAGTCAGTCAGTCAGTCAGTGAGTGAGTCGCTTTTCTCCTTTATATATATAGATAAATGTAATATGTTATAACTACAACAGGTAATTAAAAGGTGGGAGTTATTAGGTGTATTGATTCATTTAAAATAATTTAAAAGCAGTTAAAAAGCAGTTAAATGCAATAAGTTACCAAATCTGGAAGTGGTATATGGAATTAGTCGCCAAATCTGGAAATCGTTATCACTGATGATCTTGATCAGGACAATGGAACAAAATTATAAAATTATTGTTTTGTCATAGATCCTTGATAAGCGTCAAAATTTTGAATTAATCTCACCTTAATATATCGAGGTAAATATCGGGTTCAAATATTCCGTTACATTCAAGTGGAACTTATAAAAGCGTGTTAATGACATCCCATTTTGGCATTACGTGCCATGTGTTTGGGATCATTGTCCTGCTGGAAAATGAAATTTCGTTTTAAACCCAAATTTTTAGCACTTTTCTCTACATTTTTGCGAAACATATCTAAGTAAACTATATGGTTCATAATGCCATCTATAAAAACTAAATTTCCTACCCTGGATGAAACCATGCAACTCCACACAGTGGCGTAACGGAGAATATTAGAGCTTCCTGCAAAGTCAAGTTTCGGGCCCCAGGCCGAATACGTACTTGGCGTCAGTCAGGCTTTGTTCCCCCTAGAATCCTGTCCCTCATCCGCGATGCGGGGGTGTACATTACGCCACTGACTCCAAACCATGATAGAACCACCACCATGTTTAACGGTAGGACGTAGATTTTTTGGATCCAAAGTGGTATTGATGCAACGGCCGTCTCTTTCAAATATGGAATTCATTTTCTCAATTAAATATAACTTTCTTCCAAACGTTATTGGTTTTCAATTGATGAGCTTTTGCAAACTCCAAACGCTTTTTACGATTTTGTGCACTGATGAATGTTTTTTCCCCTAACAACTCAACTTTTATATCCAGCTTGTATAATTGCATTTCGCTGAGTTTCAGCGCTTACACATCTGCTTATAATTTGAGAAGTTTCCTCAGCAAGTTTTAGTGACCGCGGTAGCCTAGTGGTCAAGGTAACGGACTCGTGACTGGCGTGTCAGGATTTCGAGCCCAGTAGCACTGAAAACTCACCGTATAGGGAAGCGATGTATGTTAAATCTGTCCAGTGCTCAAACGTCCTCCCATTGGTGTGGTGTGGTAGTTAGGAGGGGGTGCCAACTTATGCGTCGTCCTCGTCACTTGGCCATGGTTCAAAATTACAAGGTCTGTCTCCAAAAGCCCTCGAGCAGCTGAACAGTGCAACTTTAATATTCCTTCACTCACTCAGAAAGTTTGATTAACTTACTTTAAGATCAATCTTAATTTCCCTCAAAATTTTCCTTTTTGCGACATCATTCAGAATGCCTTTCCTTTCCCTTTCAATCAATCCATCATTTTAAAATTTTATAAGGATATTCAGGACACAAGTGAGGCTTCTACCAACAATTTCAGCTATTTCACAATAAGATTTTCCTTTTTTAAATAATCTTTATACGAACTGCCTTACATCAATACTGTTTTCTCTTCGACGAGCCATTTTCGAATCAAAAGTTTGTGTCTTTAACTTCATCTAACAAACTTAATCACACAAAAATAATCGTTGAAAAGGTTTAAGTTTAGATTGCGCAACATTAATTTAAAATAGCACTCAAGTAGAAAATATGTAGTGGTAGTCAAACATATTTTTCATAAGTGTATTCTGAATTTTTTCAGGTCAAAATCTACAGATGTTTATTTAAAATGCTTCTGTGAAACTTTTCGATTTAGACACTTCTTTCAAACGCTTCTAAAACTTTTCAATTTTTCGTTGATTGTTCTTAATTTTTGCTTTATATTAAAGCATTTGTTATGTGTAAAAATAAAAACATGTTTACACCTCTTGGTAAAATGTGTTATTTATATTGAAAGTCGAATTTATCTAGTAAAAGTAAGGTGTATTCCCAATTGTTTGTGAAATTACGAGGTCCGTCGCCCAAAGCCCTCGTGTAGCTGAACAGTGCGATGTTAAAATATTCACTCACTCACTCACCCAATAGATTGTGGGACTGTATATATTTGTGAAGTTATTGTATTACTAAATACTAAAACTAAAATATTCCGTCCAAGTAGAAATCAAGTACAATTTTGAATTAAAATGTAAATTTATAAGTAAATTAACAGTTTATTGTTTTTCTGCATATATTACACATATTCAAGTATATTTCCAATACATATAATTTAAGCAGGTTATAATGTATTATAGCTAAACGAGCTATTGAATATTAACCCCCACCCCAAAAGTTGAACATTTTGTTACGAGAATATCGTTAGAAAGAATATATGATTCTATTAATTATAATAGGTTTATTCCTTTTTAACTTAGCGTTGTATTAGAGGTAAGTGCAACAAAGCAGGTACAATAAACTCCCAAGAGGAAAACAAGAGAAAAATGTAACATTTAAGATATCTCCCGTGCCAAACTTTCAAGTCATGGTCATTAAGATCAATATAATTTAACTTCTTGCGTTATAATGATTCACTAGAGACACACCATTAATACACACTTCTGTCTAATAATTTATTGCGTAAGCTCACCAGAGGATCTTTAAAAGAATTAAGATATGAATATGCAACCTTCTTGCTTCAAGATCACTCTTCTATATCAAATCATATTTATCATAACCTCCGTTAGAACACGTTAATCAGTTAACCAATTATTACTTTGATTTAAAAAAATTCTGTTCCTATGAATGAATTAAATATATAAGTACATTTTTAATAGTTATATCCCAATTTATATTACACCTCCTCTGGCCGCAGTAACCGAGGTTTCATGATCACAAACTCTTGACCGACGTTGTTGAATCTCGTGTTCAAGACCTAGTGCCATTGAAGACCCACGTGTAGAGGAGCTTATACATCTTAAATCTGTCGAGACTCTAAGTCTTTCCGTTGGATTGATGTGGAAGTTTAGAGAGGGTTTTGCCCTCATTACTTTCCATGGCTCTAAATTACGAAATCCGTTGCCAATAGTCCTCGTACTGCTTCATAGTGTGATGAAAAATTAAAATCAAATACAACAATTGCTATTTTAACACAACCAAAACTACCCGAAATAAAATTCGCTAACCACGATCACCTCGCAATTTTGAACAGCAATCAAATTACGAGTTTTATTCCTGATGCTGGCATCCCGTTCTCTTAATATGCGCTATGTGAGCGTGCAGATTTTAAGTTTTGACGACTATCAAACATTATACGAACGTTTATTTATGGTCGAGACCCGAACTTGTGAAGAATCGTATACAAAAGTCCGTTATTCTGCCTATCAGGTTATAGTGGCATATTATAACAACATGTATGAATTTGTTAATCTCATGCAATCAAGATGGTTCAGCCATTTAGTGACGTAGCGGAAAATAACAGGGTTTCCCTCTGCAAAGTTAGTTTTTGGGCCTCAAGTCGGATTTTACGCTCTTGGCGTCAGTCTTGCTCCCCGCGATACGGGGGTTGCGGGTGTGTACGCTACGCCACTGCAGCCAGTGCAGCTTTTAGGCTTAGGCACGCTGGGCACGTGTTTAAGACTCAAAAGATTTGGGGGCGCAAAAAATTGGAGGACGAAAAAAAGAGAAAAATATCCAAATTACAGCAAACGTACCACCGTCACGAAGCTCTCAACACAAGATTCTAGAAATTCAGAAATCTTCATGAAAAGGAGTAAGAAGATGTAACAAAATAGGCGAGAAATACTTGGTTCTAAGCTACCCCAAAGGCATCGATGAAGAACAGTTTGTGCAAGAGTGTCAATATTTCAAAATGTATAAGAAGGTGGACAAAATAACAAGACAAACTTTTCCTACAGCAGTTTGAAAGTACCTTCCTAAATTTAGACGCCGAAATGAGAATTTACTTGACTCTTCCTGTGACTAACTGTACAGCAGAGATAATCTTTTTTGCCCTTAAGAGAGAAAAAAACTCAAATGAGATCTACTATGAAAAAATTTAACAGTTCTAACGCCCTGGTGGACGCTGGTGTTAGGGGGTTCGAGTAAAGATCAGCCATAGTAATTCAAATACAGTTTTATTATCACTTTCAATATTAATCACACTAGACAAAAGGGGAGAATACACTTAAAATATTTAACCCGAGGAGCAATCACTTTTGATTAATTTAAATATCATACAAATAAACACACTTATTTTAATGTAAGAGCGCTCTTGACTCCACTATACGTGGTTTATCTTTGGATATCTTTCAACTTGATTAACTATACGATCTCTCGTCGTTATCTTATTCAAGCTTCTAATATCCACTTTCAATCATCATCGCCTATTCTACAGCAAACACTCAAATAGAAGTTCTAATTTGCATAAATACCATCTTCTTCACACAGAGTTTTTCAACTGAAATCACAGTTAAAATAATAATTTTACCTAAGAGATTATTTCTATTAGTAGAATCGTGGATATACCTGTTACACAATTTGATGTTGCTATGCATTACAATTGATACATAAACAATTTAACAATGACTAAAGCTCGAAGAAAACTTTGCTGTACATGTACAATGACTTAACGAAAAATAAGGATGTCGAAAAGTAAAAGATAGTAAAGCGATAAACGATGAAAAAAATGATAATTAAAATTTTGAAAATAGTTCATACAATAATATATATTCTATACTGCAATTGCAAACGATTTCATTAATTTACTGATTGTATTAATTTACAGAAAGTGGGTGGTTCGTGATGCCGTAAGGTAAGAAATAAACAAGAGTGGACAAACCATGCCACTATCCTTTCCTTACGGCTGCCAGTCTAGGGCACGGCAGATCCATAGATGGTAGATAATTGAAAGGCTCTCCAAAGAGCAAAAACAAAAAAAAAAAGGGAAGAGAGCAAGAGAAAATCCGCCTCGAACCAAAACTGGCAAGGTAAGAACTTAAGAATGGGAGTGCTCTAGAAATAGTGAGGGGGGGGGGCGTAACAATTTGAAGTGCCTAGGTCGCCGGGGAAGTTAAAAACGGTCCTCACTGCAGCTATTCCAGTCTCATGTGCGATGTTGTTCAAACCCGCGTTCCATCGTCTTGCGCAATAAGGGTGGATGCATCCATTTTATAGAATAAGACCAATCAATTCTTTCATGATGTGGCAAAGTGAGAAATTACTTCAAGTATCATCTTGATTATTTTTAAAAAAATTAGTTTCTTCAATCTTTCTGCATTTTTTCATTGACATTAATTCAGAAAGTTGAATCAGTTAATTTAGCCATGTATTTTACCGCTATATACACAATAGTTTATTTTAACATGATTCGATTTCTTAAATATATCACTTGATTTACATAAGTGACTATTAGTGATACTTTTTTCTTTCTTTTTTGAACCCATAACAGTTGAAGGAACGACATTTGCTGCAGCATAACTCATCTAACTTCCACAGTACGAGGTCTTTGAATATCGATTGCATTTAACAATATCCCCTCAGGGGGCTCACCTTCTATAGGTGAGTACGGGTGTCACAATCCCGAGGTGCCCTAGTGATCTTTTCCTTTTTCCAAGGGGTTTACTGTCTTTGGTAAACACGGGCTTCACAAACCCGGCGTACCCTAGTGATCCTACTCTATTTTCGACCCTCTTTCTTGTCATTCAATTCATTCTTTCTTTCTCTCTTCCCGTCTAGACCACAGATATTAAAACAAATGTTTGGCGCAGTATAGCCGAAATCGGCTCTTGCGCCAATAAACCCCAGAATCACCTCACCGCATTTAACAATATGAAATTCAATGACCTTCGGCTGAATAGAGCTACTAACTCGCGACTCATCAACCCCGAACTCCACCGCCATTTCTTAAACATGATCATTCGATTTGTTTATTTTGCATTTTGATAAGTAATTTGAATGTAATTTGATCAGGAAAACTGAAGAGCAATGACAAAAGACAAAAAGGATCATAAAACCATTTTACGTTCAAATAATTAATAAAAATGTATTTTAAAGGATGTACTACTTACATCTAGAACACCCTTCATATTCTTTTTTCAGAAAGGAGGTTAATATGTCTTTCGATAATTTTTTAGGTATTGATTTTAAGCAAACATGATACACCATTGGGCGAGCTAATCAGCATAAATTTATCAAGTCTAATGAAGGGTATCGAGCACAAAAGATTTCCTTTCATATTGATATAACGGTAAGTGTTTTTATTTAAATTTCAAAAACGCAACCATTTAATTCATACGAGCATAAAAAAATGAGTTGTAAATTCTTTTTTAAATTAAATTTTAGAAATGTTAAATTTTAGGAATATGTTTATAATTTCTTTTAAATTTTAAAGTATAGATAGTTCTATTTCTGAATTTTAAATAACACTAAGTTTTTTAAATAATTTTTATTTTTATTTTCAGAGAACAATTTCTGATTCCCTGACAATAATGGATTATATGTTTCAAATATTTCAGTTTTTGTCAGCCACAAGATATATCGTAAGCTCTAATGCTCTATTAAAACTGACTGTGAATATGTATTATTTATATACTTCACTAATGTATATCAATTCCGAAACAGTTTAAGTTTAGATGTAAATCAATTGTGAGAAAAGAGGATGTATTCAAATTTTTGGGTTTAACTATACATTAACTCTGCACTCTAGCTGTAAAATGGGATGTTGGTAACTCTAAATCAGTCTAATGACGAGGAAAGTTTTTTCCACCGTTAATTAAAAAGAAATTAATTCAATACAATTATCTTTTAAGCATGATTGTCTAGAATTTTCTAAGATATTAATTTTATTATCGCTATTAAATTACTTTAACAATATTTTATCATAAATTCCTCAGTTCATGTAATGATTTTTTTTTTTTTTTTTTTGTGGACCAGCTCAGAGTTTCTGTGGACCCTTGAGGATCATGTAGACTCAGGTGACTGTGTGCGTGTGTTTATTGACGCTACACTATTCACACACACACACAGCAACACGAGGGCTATGGGTGATGGATCTCATAATTTCGAACCACAGTCAAGTGAAGAGGACGACATCTGAGTTGGCACCCACCTCCTCCCTTCAAACTACCACACCACGCCAACGAGAGTACTTTGAGTGACGACAGATTTAACGTACATCAACCACTCTCCTCGGCGAATCTTTAGCGGCATTCGGACTCGAGCTCACGACTTGACAACGCCGGCCACGAATACATGACCACAACCCCTAGGTACCACGGGTACGATTCCGATTGAGAAACGCTGATGAAGATCATAATTATCTCATTTTCATGAATTGACGAGATTTAATACAGATTGGATAGCCATAGTACCTAATGGTTAAGGTCATGAATTCGTGGCCGGCGTTGTCGAGTCGTGGGCTCGAGTCCTGATGACGCTGAAGATCAACCGAGTAGAGGGGCTGATGCACTTTGCACAGTTTATCAAAAGATGGCGCCACATGTTTCAAAAATTAATAATACTATATTTTATTTAAATATCATTGTGTATGTGTGAGAAGTCTTTTTATTTTCTACAAATTTTATATCAATATAAAGGTTTTTAAATATATATCATGTTATTTTACCATAATTTACCAATTTTAATTTTATGTGGCAGGACTATACTGTTTTGAATCTGGTGGAAAAAATAATTTGTTGCTGTACTCCGAAGTAAGTTTTATCATCTAGTATTATTGCATCGATTTTAACTCAAAACTAGTTGTTAATAGTAGACTATAATTTATCGTTATATATTAATAATATTGTGTTTTTTATTTGTAATATTTAAATTTCTCTTCATATTCCCTCCTTTCCCTTTAGCCCAGAGTATAGGCAAATTACAGGTGAAGGTTGTCTAGCCGCAAAACTTTTTTCAAACCTGTAATCTTGGTTCCTAAGGCCAGGAGTTTGCTATTGTACTACTGTGGCTAAAACCTTACTGATCTTAGTACTCTTCATCGGCGAGTCATGAGTTCAAGCATAATACCACTGAAGACCCGCCGAGTAGGGGAGCAAGGCTCGTTAAATCTATCGAGGACAAAAATTCCGCCTTTGGCGGGGAATTTAGGAGAGGGGTGCCAGCTCAGGTGTCGACCCCGTCACCTGACCAAGATTCAAAAGGACGAAGCCCTCTTGTTGCTTTATAGAGCGACTTTAATAAACATTCAATCACTCGAAGTTTACTCTGTTTACTTTTTCGAAATTTGAACTTCCATCAAATGATAAAGATGACACTTAAGTTGGCACTATACTCTCCGAGCTTCCACACTACGCCAACGTAAGGACTCTGAACTTCGACAGATTTAACGTGCATCAGCCCCTCCACATGGTGGGTCTTTATTGGTATCACAACTCAACACGTCAACCACGACTTCATGACCATGGTATATTTTGTTCTAAAATTCAGTGCTGAAACAAATGATAGTTAAAAGCCTGTTAATGATTTCGACAGCGTATTTAAATGCCATTAAGCTAGAATACTTTTAATGAAAAGAACTTTTTAGCAATTTTTAGATAAATATTTAATTATCATTTATGTATTAATTCTAAAGTGTTATTTTTGCAATTAACTACACATGTTTTTGCTATCAACTGTATTGATAAAAAATATGACGGAGAAAAAAATCATCCCAAGTATTGGTTTCATTAAAATGCTTCCTTAAATTATTTATCTTTATCATGCCTTCTTAGAAAAATCCAGAATTCGTATCAATTTCTCTAAAAATTTGTGAAAGGAGAAAAGCGTGCCAATTTAATGTAATTCATCCTATTCAAGAAAATAGTTCAAATATTCAACGATTCAGTGGAATTTTTCCTAACTGCATTTTAATGCGCTAGGAGGGGAAAATACAAATTCTTGAGTCTCAACAACCTCAAATTCTGTGAAATAAAACCAGGAAGTATTAGCGAAACCCATGCAGATGTTATTTATTCAAACGAGACTCTCTCTCTCCTAGAACTGACAGCGTTCTTTATCGCATCAGTTATACGAAAACATATTCTCATATTTGTGTTTTGTGAAACATGAATACTTCTTCCATTTAACTGACGAACAAAACTTTGTTGGATGGATCAGCTGTCAGGTGCTCCTTTCAAGGGTCACGGCAAGAGGTGGACAGTGGCGGTGCCTGGCGGTATTTCACGATGTTGATACTTTCGTTACCATAGAAACACGATTCAAGCTTATCGGCGGGGGAAGTAAATATTACATACGAGAAGAAAATATCATCATCCTGCACTCAGTTTCTTGAACCGGTTTTTAGAAACTTGCTTGGTTTGTACCGAGGAAACTCACTTATCCCTTTTCTACCTGTCAGAACGTTCCGCGAAGTTTACATTGGCACAAACGTGGTCCTTTTTCTTTAATTTTGTTTCCCTTGGAATTATTCGTAAACTTGTGCCTACAGCATGCGTAGAATTGGTTTAAGTCTACGATGAGAAGAATAACTGGTAAGTACCATTGTTTTCAAGATTTCTTAATTTTTTAAGTGTATAGAAGCGAATAACACGGCTGGCATCTTGAATCGTAGGTTTTTCGAACATGAAATGAGTCATATTGAGATATGTTATTTCAGACATTCACCTTATACGTGAATTACATTATACCGTCTCGAGAGTAAAGGAAACACGTTCTCGATTCCTGCTTTGCATTTGTAAAGAATTTTCCAGTTTTGAAAGGCAAACATGAAATGAATTATATGCGATCTTCATTAAATATTTTTTTATTCTTAGAAAAATATGGGAGAACTGTAACCAAATGTGTTATCTTTTTATCAACAACATATATTTTTCCATTTTTGAAGGATGGTAAAAATCGGAAGGTTTTAGTGAATTTACGGTTTGTTTCTTAAATCTGAGAAGTTTTTCTGAAAATTCTTTTCAAAATAATTTGATTTTTTTTTCTGTTTATCTGATATTTATCAAAATTTATGAAGATTTTTTCCAAAATTAGACTGAGAAAAGCATGATTTATTTGAAAATAATAGATTTAGAAAAGAAAAAAAAATGTATAAAACATATAAATGTGAAAATTATACTAAATTTTATGATAAATCTAAGTGCGTATACACGCATTTTTTCCATGGTAAATCGTGTGAGAATTCTAGCTTCAAAATTTAAGTTTCATAAAAACTTTTCTGTTTTCTACTGAATATATCAACAGAAATTAAAAGAATATTTTATATTTGAAATTCTTTTTTAGCTAATTTCTTATGAATTTTTAAAAACTATGTAATCTTAAATATTTAATCTGAATCCTGATACGAAAAATCTTTGAGATTTTGTGTTTTCTCGAAATTTATTATTTTTATTTCTTTTTATCTGTTAAAAATTCCTATATTCTATTTCTGTCTTTAAATTCCAGTTTTCGTCATTGCGTTTATCCTGTTATTTCATTAGTAAATAATTTATGTGCATTAAAACCAAGACATTCACTTGCATATGAATTTGTTGATCAGCACTTAAAATTTTAATTTTACTAACAAATAATTTTAACACTTGTAAATAATCATTTTCTATTTGCCGACTTTTGTTTAAAAAGGGGTGCATTTATAATTTTTGCCCCACATTAAGGGTAAATGTCTCAAATTTTCCTAGTCGAATTCTCTTTTATGTATAATCTTCTTGGTTTTTAAATTACTTTTTAAACAATTTAATTATACAATTAGTTTTTAAAATTTAGATTTTTATCATATTAAAGCATGTTTTTAAAACATTAAGGATCTTTTCACTATGAATAAATCAATGAAATCCTTGTATACTTATCAGAATAAGTAGCCTCAAAATGAATTATATGTGATCTTTATTTATCGATATTTGAAAATATATATATATCTAAAATCATAAGCAGATTTCTCTTACTTTTTCTAAATACGTTAATTGATGTGCATTTAACTATAATATTACATTGCGTAATTATGTTAGTAAGTTTTCAGTTGGTAGTAAAAGTATTTTTAAATGACTAAGACAGGATTGGAATCTTTTAAAAAATTGTAAAATTATTGGAATCGTTTTTTAGTGAAGAATTATTCTATTTTTTTGAAATGTAATTTTACATTTTAAAATTATACTGCTTATGCCGTATGCTAAAACGCAAAAATAGCTTAAATTTGGGCTTGAAGTAATTTTTGGGTCGTACTGTTTCTTAAACAGCAGCAATCTGTCGGCTGATTAATATCTTTTCACCATTTTAAATTGCAATTAGAAAACAATCTAATACATTTAGAAATCATATCTATTTCTGCATTTATATTTTCAGTGAAACCAGAGCGTATAGAAAATAACAAACTGAAAAATGTTTATGGAAAAGTGAACAAAAGTGACTCGATTACATGCAATAAAAATTTTCATTTAATAAAAATTGTATGTACTGATATTGAGCTAGTGAGAGTTATACCGACAAATAAACATTTTAACTCTTTACCGGGCTATTTTTTTCTACCATTGGTATATTAAAATATTTTGGGTGGACGAGATTGATTTATATAAGAAAAGAAATTAATTTAGCTTAGTAGGTAAAATTATTTTGATTTTTGAGATCCCTATGGACATGCTTACCACAATCCCTATATTCTATTGAAAGGCATTTATATATATATATATATCTTGTTTCCTTTTACCTCTCTCCATATGAAATTTCTAAAATATATTTTGTAAATACCTCAACTTTCAAAAGGAATAGTGATTATTCTGGTGGAATGAGATGTTAAGAACTAATTTGCTATTCACGCACTCGATTTATAAAGGCAATATTAGTTCTTCCAATTTACTTATGATTGCCTGATGTAATTCCAGTGCAGGTCTAAATCAAACTTCGGTATCTATTAAGAAAGTAGAATTAATGGTTAGAGTAATTTAACTGCATTCACGACAACTATAAAGTCGCAATAGGAGCGACGGGTAGATAAGTGTGTATGTAGTTTTGTAATTATTTTTCCTTTATTTTTTAATGGAACATTGATTTATTTGTTCTAAAAACAATACTTTCTGAAAGATAATAAGAGACTGTCCCTTTATCTTGTTCCACGGTATTTTCAGGACCAGCAAGAGAATCGATGGGACCTCGTAGCAATAGCGATGTAGATCCTTAGGCAGTGGCATAACTTACACTCCCGCATTACGGGGAGCCCAGGGACTCTAGGGGACCCAAAGCTTGACCGAAGCTAAGTACCGAAGCGTATTTAGGCTTGGGGCCCAAAACCTGAGTTTGCAAGGGGGGGGGGCTACTATTCTCCGTTACGCCATTGTCCTTAGGGTACTGTATATGAAATTCAATTTGATAAAGTCATTTGGATTCTTTGAGAGAACAAGGCATCGGAAACTCGAATTAGTTCTGGCTCAGTCTTTGAAGTCAATCACTGAACTGCGCAATATTAAAGTGATTGCAAGGCAAAATTAACGTGACTCATGATTGTCAATATTGGAACAATTTTCAATGGTTCGAGCCCGGATTCTACTGAAAAAAAGACGTACTGCAAGTTATATTCGACCATGTCAAAGTGTTTGTGGAATGGAAGTAAAAAGCGTGAACTTCGTTACTTTTCTTGATACTGGTTCAAAATTATGATGCAGCCAAGTGGTCGTGGTCACAAACTCGTAGCCGGCTTGTCGATTTGAAAATTTTTGTCAATTTCTAGATTAATATTCGCAAGCTTCCTATAGACGATAAACATTTTATTTTGAAATAAACCTCTTTTATTAAAAAAAATAATTTTAACAGTACTTTCCAATAAAAAACTAATGATACATAAAATTTATTTGAAGAAAGCAACTCACTTACATACAACTTCGTGATTTTTTTAAACTTAGTCTTTTTTCGGGTGATGAGGTTAAAACGCTCTCATATTTATATGATGGCTGCACAAAGCATCGTTAAATATGCAAGGATTACAAAATCAAGCTGCGGTGATGTTGTGTCGCATCAGATAAGCATTCTTATTGCGATGAGTAACGAAAACCACGTATTCCATAATCTGTCTTGAGGGTTCTGTGTAATCTACACTGGCGGCGATTACTCACAAATTACAATTTTGAATCTTTTTGAACTTCGTTGGTATTTCCGGAATTCACACACCATTCCGGTTCGACAGAAAAGCCTTTGTGTGTTTTTTTAGTTTTTGTTTTTAGAGTAACCTTGGGTTTTTATGAGAAGTGGGTGTTCAGTTCACTATAGGGTATTAAGAGCCACAAAACATAATAATAAAGAGTCAAAGGGCACAGTTGTAAACCTGTTTTCTTCCTTTCATGAAAGAGAAGGTTTTCCCCATCAATGCTTCCATTGCAAATGAAAACATTCGGTAGTAATGGTCATTCCATGATAAATTAAGCATGAAGACGTAAAACGAAGATTTTATTATGCTTGCATCAACATTTATTTCAAAATATATTCGTTTGCTTTGTAAAAATTTTTCAAAATTGGCATTTCGGAATGAGTTTGAATTAAATTATTCTCCCCAGATTTTTACAGTGGCTCTCAAAAAAAGTGTTTGTATACTTTCAATTTTCTATAAAATTTGTTATTGACTAATAAAAATTAAGAAATCAGAACTGCTATTTTTATAATGTCTACAACTTGTTCTTTGTGAAATTATATAATAAATTTGCAAAACATTGCTTAATTTTTTTTAAAAAAAATTAATAACCAGAAGACTTACTAAAAAATTAAGTCCCTACAGTCTTAGTACACTTGGAAAAAACCCAGTACAGTTTTCGCTTTGTATTTTTTTCTCAATTTAATACTTAGTAGGGCATTCTTTAGCGTCCAAAACAGCTTTTAACCATCTTCGTATAGATTTCATCTGTTCCTTCATTCTTCTGCGAGTACTGTTTACAGTTCATACATTTTATTTTAATGTCATGTTTTCTTACTCTAATTTCCAAGTTCTCTCCAAATATGTTCTGTTGGGTTTAAATTAGGTGATTGAGGGGGTATTTTCAGAGCTTAGGGACAGTTATAGAGACACCTGGGGTGTACGTTCAGAGCAGTGTGCTTGGGGGGGGGGCATTATCTTGATAAAAAAATGAAATTGTTTCCAATACCAAACTTTTTGGTGGATAATTTCAAATTGTTCTTTAAAATGTATAAATAAAGTTTGTGATTCCTAATACCATCAATAAATACCAAATTAATTGATCCTGAAACTGACATATATCTCACAAAAGACACCTGTCCCACCCTGCTTCATTATTCCTACTCAATTTTTGAGATCACAAGTTCCTCGTTTTTAATTCTCCATTCGATTTTACGCTCGTTGGAGCCAAACATATTGAATTTGTTCTAATCTGCAAATAGGTTATCACGGTTTTAGCAAAGAAAAGTTGAAATGTTTATTTTCCGCACTGAAATTTTTTCCCCCCGAGCATAACGCCCATGTAATTTTGCTGATCTTAGTACTCTTCATATCGGAGAGTCGAGTTCGAGCCTAGTACCCCTGAAGACCCGCCGTATAGGAGAGCGAGGCACGTTAAATCTGTCAAGAGCTCAAACTTCCTCCCGTTGGTGTGATGTGGCAGTAAGGAGAGAGGGTTGCCAGCTCAGGTGTCGTCCTCGTTACTTCAACATTGTTCAAAATTACGAGGTCCGTCGCCAAAAGCCCTCGAGTAGCTGAACATGTGACGTTAATATTCACTCGCTCAATTACATTCTTCCCTGTCGAATGAGGAACATTTACTAATTTCTCAATATTTCGAACTGATTAATGATGATTGAAGTAAAAATTAATTTATTTTTGAATGCTTTTCGTTGTCTCTACGACTGCACAAGCCCTTTTTAGATAATACAATAATAAAATAATATAATATTTTAAAGAAAAATAGAAAATATTTAAGCAAATTATTTTTGGTATGCTCCCACAAAGCAGAAAGAAAAGGGAGCAGTAGATGATATTTTTATAAAATGAATTTATCCAAAAATGTTTTGGTGTACTATAACTTTTGTGACACATTTTTCCTCCATCTTCCTACCTTTTATTCTTTTTTAAAAATAGACTAAGTACTTAAAAAAATAAAATTTTTCTCATTTGAAATCCCATGAAGAATATATAAAATGAAATTGTACTCTATAATCGAATTTTAATACCAAACTAAAGTAAGATTTTTTTAAAAAAATTTTCAAGTGTACGAAAATTTTTGAGACACTATATAATTTTGTTTAAAAAGAGAAATAAAGAAAATTAACAGTATATTTTGTTACTCATTAGCTTAATTTTTCTTTGAAAAAATAGCAAAATTTTATTTTTGTTAGTAAAATATATTTTATAAAATTAGCCATTTCTTTTTTTGCGACATTCGCTATCATTTATCGCTGAATATTAAAATTAATTTCATTCGAAAAATTATAAGAATATTTCTTTGTTTACTAAAAAGATAATTGTGAAAATATGTATGATGATAATAATAGTTCGATGGTTTAGCAGCCGATTTATTTCTTATCCTGCACTAAAAATATCTAAAAACTAAATGTAAAAAATTGTTTTTATCCCTAACCTTTGCTAACCTTTTTTACATGATAGATATTGGATTGATTTTAAAAAGTTTTTATCTCAAAATTGAGTTTTATTACATATTGATAAAAAAAAAAGACACACACACACATCGTTTGAAATTTTTTTGGATAACTTTATCTTTCTAGAAAATTTTAATGATGGGAAAATGAATACAATATTGAAATTAGTATCATTATGTGTCGAAGACTTGAGATCAATTTCTGAATAACAAGTAGTCGCAGTCATGTTTTAATTTTAGAGCGTTTTTGTCAAATTTTACTGTTAAGAATATCGAAACGGTTATATCGAATACAGTAAATTTAAATATTAATAAATTATATGTTAGTAACCTAACATATATAAGCTTATTCATTAATATTTACGCTTCATTATCGAAAGAATATTTTTGATTTAAAGATTTCTTTATAAACATTTTGCAATTCTTAAATAATTCAGTTATATAATTTCCATACATTATTCTCGAACAGTTTAAGATAACTTAAATAGCCAATTATAAAGTAATTTTTCTATTAGTTTTTAATTTAAAAAAATCTAATACGTTGTTTCGAATGATATTTTAGTTATGACTCATTCTTTTTTTTTCTGTTCATAAATATTTAAATGATTTAAACTAGCAAATTTTGTTTCCGACAGTTTAAGTGATTTTAATCATCTTTTTCGCATAACATTTTCATTCACTAAAAGGTTTTTTTTTTTGAAAGCTGTCAGTGGAAGGATTTTGGAACATTGAAACCACTTTTTAAAACAGTGATTATAATTTTTTATTCTTATTAATTGTGAGGGAAAATAATACAATTAATATTTCGGAAAGTTTTATTATCTAGTCACAAAACGCAACAATTCTAATTTTTTGGTTTTATAACAAAAGTGCTAAAGATTTTTTTGCTTTTTGAAAAAATATTTTTCGTTTTCTATTTTCGCCGAAGAGCAGAATCTAAAAGATACATAAAGGTTATATGTTATCATTGTTTTTTATTTTTGCATGCTTATTTGAATTCTACAATGTACAACTTTGAAACGAAATTCATTAATTATTGTTTACTAATTTCTTGGATTTTTATATTCGTATTTTTTAAATCTTTCTTGAGAAATATTTCGTATTGTTTCCCTATTTTAAAACCACATTCCAAAGATATTCGGATAAGAGTGTTTTTTGCTCAAATTATGTTCGAATTGCAGGAAAACTGATTTCTATTCTTGGAATTTCAAATATTAAGTGCATTTATGATTGTAATGAGACATAATTTTTTTCCTGTATAGACCTTTATTTTTTTTAAAGGAAATTACTATTTTCTTTGAACAGTGGGCTAGGAACAGGGGATTTTTTTTAAATTCTAATATTGCATTTTTTAAATCTCTATAAACCAAATTCTCCTTCCTCTAAGACAGTGCTTCTAAAAACTTTCAATATTTGTGACCTAATTTCCAGTCATAGTTTCCATCGCGCCCCCTTTATACAATAATAATGTATTAAATGGCCCATGGGAGTCACTAGTAATTACTAAACTTGTTTTTAATTTAGTATTGAAGAATTATCAATTACTTTGTGCAGTACTGATACATTTATAAGTACATTATATTAGTGTGAATGTGTATTTTATTTTTTATAACGTCAGAATGTATTTTGTTTCGCTTCCTTTCAGTAAATTGATAATTGTTTTAAATCTTTTATTTTCAGTTTTTTTTATATGCTCGCCTTAAGGTCACGTAGGTTTATCACGCCCCCCCCCCTGCGGGGGGGGGGCTCAAACGCTGCCCTAATATATAAATTTTTTCCCAGTCTGAAATTTATACATATAAATCAATTCACACACAAAATGATTTCCACACATAATTTTAAAAAATTAACTATTGCTTGAAAAATGGACAAAGAAATTTGAACTTTGCTGACGGATCTGTATTTTATTTGTTCCACATGACCCATAATTCACACTTCAAGAAGCTTAGCAAAATCTATCAAAATCAAGAAAACTATATCTTCAATCAAATTAGTCTTAACTTTTTGAACACATAACAGAGAGATTCGGTACATAAAAATGCACCTTAGGGAAATTTTCCTTCGAAATGTTTTTAAGCAAGATAAAAATACTGATTACAACTTCATTTTGTACTTGAGCAACTGATTCTTCCTCATAACAATTGAAACTTTCACTATGTGATCTTCTGCTATGTGAGGGGAAAAAAGCGAGGCTCTGATCCACAGAAAAAACAAACTGTAGGAGAAAAAAAGTCAACTCGCTGAAAAGAAAATACAAGCTTTATTTAAAAAACTGTTATCCAAAGCTATCTCGTGACGGCCGATGAAAGAAAGTTTACTGTACAAGTTTTCAGTTCATATTTTTCTGATGAGATAATTGTTAATAAGAATTTTTTTTCATGTGACATCTTCGCACAAATACAATAAAACAACAACTTTTTATTTCATTTTCCTTTTCCGCGTTCCATTTCTACTGTGACAGCGTGTCCGAATTCCGGTGACTACTATAAACAGTCTGTTAACTGTACTATCTCCAAATCACTGAATAGCATGCTCTGTTTCTTTCCTGACTTTTGTCTCGTGACTTAGAGAGAGTGAACGCCTGACTTTTCTCTGTAAAGGATAAACGACGGATTCTAACGAGATTCATCTTTTTTTAAGAAAATGAAAATAGCTAGAAGATATTTGCAATTCCTTTGTAAGACTTTACAGGAATACATTTATATGGTGAATAAAGACTTTATTGACTGCACCCAAGCGAATAATCATTTCACATGAAGAAATCTAAAGACGAATGACTCCACTTAATATTCAGTTGTGTTGCATTAATGCACATTTGACTTATGGTGTCAGAGATGTGAACTTTTCAATTGAAATGGATAGATATGTTACTCTCTGTCACGTTTTACGGATTTTAATCGTAAACTTACGGAATTATATTTCTGCTTATACAATTTTTGACCGAAAGGAATTTGCGATAGAATATTACAGTTAAAATTCCAAAGCGACAAAAATAACTTTGCATGTGCTTTGTTTCTGTTTGTGTTGTACCGATAATGTATTAATAAAATAAATAGAGAAGGAGGGGGGGGTGGAGAAATGCCAGATTAAGAAAACAATTTGAAACGTCAATTAAAAGATTAATTTTCCCTTTGTAGCCATTTTTAGAATAGTTTTTTACTTTGAATAAATTTTAATTTTATAAAATTCTACTCGAAGTCATAGGGATTTTAAAAAGGATTTTCTAATGAAATAATTATCCTCTTAAGTAATTAAATCCCCTTTAAAAATGGTTGAATGCTGAAAAATTTAACGTCAAAAAAATTTTCAACTCGAATTTTAATATCGTAATTTCATTCTATTTGGGTTGATACCAATACTGTACTGATATGGTTAGAATTATGGAAGGTATTAAGCCCGTCCCTGTTTATTGAAAGCTGTATAGTATTATTACCTCTTAAATTGTTGAATTTGAAATAATTAACTGTATATTTTATCCGATTTACTTTTGTGCTCTCAATCATTAACACAATTATAGTTATAAATGTTTCTTTGGAATGCTTTGTAAATTAGTTTTTTCATCCTCCAGAAATTCATTGTCCTTAACTCTAAAACAGAAACTGATTCTGAACATTATCCACGAAATTTAATTTAAATACATTGAAGTATCGGACAACGGTTTGCATTCTTATATAGAGCTTCTACTGATGCATTTAATTCTGATATGTTTCAACAAGAACAAAATTTATTCCATCTTAAAAATAAATAATTGTTTAGTTTATTTATGTTAAAAGACTTCTATCATTAATTTTTACTGTCAATTAACAAAAATTGCAAAAAATTGCATTGATTCTTGAGAAAAAAAAAGATGAATATTCATTAATATTTAATATCGCAAGAAGGTATAGAGAGGGTAGGAGCTATATATTCGTGCATTGATTTGACTTTAATTCAGACCACTGTGTGAAACACGAGGGTGCATAATTTTGAACCAAGGAAAAGTGACGAGGATGACACCTGAGCTGGCATCCCCAATCGAACTTCACACCACGCTAACGGGAGGACTTTGAGCCTCGGCAGATTTAACATGCATCAGCCTCTCTACACGGTGGGTCTTCTGTGACACTGGTTTTGGAACCCGTGACTCGACAACACCAGCTGCTATTCGCGACCGTGACTACTCAGCCACCGTGGTCACTTCGTGTTCTGATAATTATAATATATTGTTAAACTCTCTCTATACGGAAAATAATTAAATTTTTGATTGGATACAGTTTACTATTTTCATTTAAAATTAACAAGAACAATTAAATATAGCTATATACGAGTAAAACTTTTAAATAATTATATAAAAGATTGTAATGCACAACTCGTGGTGATGAAATTATTCATACAATGCACAAATTTCAAATGTTTAAACTAAAATTTTATTGTTAATACGTTGTAGGACATCCTTCAGCTTCAATAATTGCTTTGAGCTTTCTTTGCATGGAAACAACTGAATTTGACGTCACTGAATTAGAAATGTGATTCCATTCTTGTTCATGAAGGTTTGTTAAGTCATATCATGTTTATGAGAAATTGATTTGGTTCCGTCATCCTGACAAAAAATTCTCATACGTATCCAAAGAGATGGATGTCTGTTGATTGAGGAGAAAATTTTATAAATTTAGGAATGTTATATACGATTCATAGCCGCGCATTAAAGACTGTATATTTGAGACAATTGCCATACAGAGAAACATTCTTTTTGTCTCCCTAGACTGTAAATTATTTTCAGAATGCTTGTATAAACTTAATGATTCATGATTCTATCAATTGCTACTAAATTGTCGATCCACGAGGCTCTTGTATATCCCAAACAAGCTCGTTCCCACCTCTGATTCATTGTGGAAAATGAATTCCTTGAATGTATTTCTGTGTTCATTTGCTCCACAACATTTGTCTACCATTCGATTCAAAACTGTTAAACTTGCTTTTATCTGAAGAAACAACTCCCTAAAAACTCTGGGGTCTCTGTTACGTATTTTCTAGCGATAAGGCTAATTGTAACTTCCGATTCCTCTCATTCATAAGTATTTTATTCCGAGTAAAATAGAAAAATGAACACACACACCTTGTTGCCTAAATGCATTTCGAATTGCATCTCCTCATATCAACGATTTTTTAAAATTTGGCTGTGCAAATCCAGAATAACTTTTTTTTTTGGATTTTTACTTTTCTTAAGCGAGCGAATAGTGGGGAGGGGGGATGATGAATCACCGATCGATAAAGGTAAATCATGCTCGACAGAAGCAAGGAATGTTATATAGTATTTTGGAAGCTTCTGAGTGAATTACTCTAGAACATGGTCTGCGCAGTCACGTCTTACGACTTTTTGAAGCCCTGGGTTCCTTTTGCCTTATGAAAAAAATTTGTGTGTGTGTGTTACCACGCGATAGAAATGAAAACTTCTGATTTATTCTGGGCAAGAGATTTTTCAAATGTACTACGTTTACTTTTATGACATTTTCGCATGCGGGCGTTAAGAAGTTCTCTTTTTTTGTGCCGATCCATTGATGGATTGGTTTATTCCATCCATTTTCTGTAAAGGGCAATGTTGAAACAATTATGCATTCTTATGTATTTATATATGAGTACATACGATTTAAATGGCAATTAGTTTACTTAAAAATATTTATGCATTAATTACTTATGTAGATTACATTTATATAACATATATGTTTATGTGGTACTTACATACTATCGCAACAATCCCAACGTTCAAGATAGCTCATCCAGCTGATTCCTCATGTGTCGTACATGCTGAATTGGCATCCATGTGCTACCTTTCATATAATGTCACCAATATATATATATACCGTTGCGAAAATACGCAAGTACCGTTTATATAATTTATATGAATCCGGAAACTATGTAAGGCTAAGAAAACTTATGTCTTGAAAGCCATTTACTTTTCGTAAAAGCTCTAAGCAAGTTAAAGGAGAGGGTTCGTACATTTTCACAATTAATGCTTTTATTTTTTTTGTTACATCTTTGTTGTCATCATTAATATAAACCAAAATATATTGGGGAAACCTACTCGCCAATTAACTTTATTAAAATTTCATATTTTTTGGCACGTTTTTGTGTTTAAATGCACTTTTTACTAAATAAAAAAAATCATCAGTATATATGATTTAAATGTCAATTAGTGTGATTATTTAAAAATAAGTAAATGTAAATTACTCATGTAGATTACATTTATTGAGTGTAAAGGAAAGTTCCGTCGTTTTTGAACACGTGCACTTTTATGCGTTGTCAATCCTGAGCAAGAATTTGGATCCGAATGAAACCGGTTCAAACTGTTCGATTAGTTTACTTTTAATGATTTATACACATTTGTTTTCTTTGCATTTTAGTCAGTTTTTTAAATTTGTAAAACTGTCTACATGAGTGAAGAAAAAGAGCACTTTGACATTGTATGTTGTTTGAGTTCCAAAAAAGGAATAACCCGATGAAAACAAAAAGAAACTTGTGTGACGTGTTTGAAGAAAAGCAGTAACACCTCGAACATACCAAATATATCTTGAAAGATTTTTCTTGGGTGATTTTTCTTTGAAAGTTGAACCCAGATCAAGAAGGCCAACAGATGTCAGTGACGAAGTGCAACGCAGTATCAGGATAATTCCCGCTTTAATTTTTACAGAAGTAGTTTCCAAGCTTAGAATTCATGAGACTACTGCTTCGGATTACATCAAAAGGCTTACCCTCGTGCCTAAACTCTGTTTGGGTGCCACACGAAGAAGAAAAAATTTAATGGGCAGAATTTCGATCTGTCTTTCAAATTTTACTTGTCACAAAAGGTAACCGTTTCTTGGACCACTTTGTTACTGAAGATGAAAAGTGGATTGTTTACAAACAAGTGGTTAGAAAAAAAGCATATCTTTACAAAAGGGAGACACCATCATCCACATAAAAAAGCTGTTGTGTATTAAAATGTTATGTTGTGTTGTTGGTGAGATAGCAAAGGTATAGTGCACTATGAATTGCTGAAAGAAAAGGAAACAGCCGTTACTGTTCGCAACTTGATGTTTTAAATAAAGATATTCAACATAAACGTCCATCTTTGTCCAACAGAAAGGGTGTGATTCTTCGTTACGACAGCACTACACTACACGAGGCAAAAAGCACCTCAAAAAAAAATTACAGAGTTGGGTTTGGAAACTTTACCTCAGCCGGTATATACCCCTGATATAACACTTTCAAATATTTCACTTTTCACTCTGATGTAACACAGACTCGTCTGTTCAGCCCTCGTGTAGCTGAACAGCGCGACGTTAATATTCACTCACTCACTCATCTGTTCAGGTCGCTGTAAAACTTCCTTGATGGAAATAAATGTTTAAATAATGAGTGTGTCCAAATGGCAGTGGCAGAATACTTTGTCTTCAAAACAGATGACTTCTTTTCCAGCGAGTGAGATAAGCTGCCAAAACGCTGGCAGACAATTGTAACTAACAAAAAACATTGTATTTTAGATTAAATTTCAAATGAAAAGAGAAAAAAAGCTTGTTTCTTCTTTGAAAAAAAAAACCAGAACTTTCCCTTACACCCGATATATAATATACTTATATATGTTTATATGGTACTCTCTAACGTACTATTGCAACAATGCCAACGTTCAAGATAACTCGCCAAGTTGGCAGCTGATTTCCCCTGTGTCATACGCATGGAATTGGCAACCGTATACTTTCTTTCATATAATATCGCCAATACCGTTGCGATAATATATAAGTCCCGCTTATATCACTTGCATGTAAGGCAAGGAAAACGCGCGCGCTTATGCCCTGAAAGACCTTACTTTTCTTAAAATTCTCTAAGCAAACAAAAGGAGAGGGGTCGTACTTTTTCACAATTATAATACTTATATTTTTCACTATCTCTAACTTGTCATCACTAATATAAACCAAGATATTGGAAACTTTCTTACCAATTAACTTTATTAAAACTTAGGATTTTGATTCTTTTGTATTTTTGTGTTTGCTCTTCTTACTGAATCAAAAAATAGATCCTATGTTTCGTTTTTCTAATTATTTTCGCTTGCACTATTCTTCTCTCGTCCACTCGCTGGAGTTGAGTGGAAGTGGGCTGCATGACAGTAATACTTAACTTCTAACTAATGAAGAATATAAAACTATCTTGACGGAAAAAAGTGTGCATGAAATTTTTACTTAATAAAAATAATTGTGTGCGTGCTTATGTCCACGCGATAGAAGTGAAAACTTCTAATTTATTATGGGGAAGAGAATCCAATTGTTTGAATGTACTTCGTGTGTTTTTTTTATATATTTTTGCATGCAGGCGTGAAGTAGTTCTTTTTTTCGTGCACACATCGGTGAATTTGTTTATTTCATTCATTTTCTGTAAAGGGCTATGTTTAAATAATTATTCATTCTTGTATACTTATATATAAGTATATACGATTTAAATATCAATTAGTCTAATTATTTAAAAATATTTATATGTAAATTACAAATTTAGAATATGTTTATCATGCATATTTTTATACGGTACGTTCTTTCGCAACAATGCCAACTTTCAAGATAACTCGCCCCCTTGATTCCCTATGTGTCGTACGCTCTGAATTGACAACCATGTGCTTCCTTTCATACAATGTTGCCAACACCGTTGCGATAATACGTAAACCTCGTTTTTTAATTTACATAAAGCCGTAAACTATGTAAGGCTAGAAAAACGTATGCCTTGAGAATCTTTTACTTTTCTTAAAATCTCTAAGTAAACAAAAGGAGAGGGTTTGCATTTTTTCACAATTAATGCTTTTATTTTCTCTTAATCTAATCGTCATCACTAATATGAACTAAAATATTGGCAACTTTCTCACCAATTAACTTCAATGAAATTTCAGATTTTAATTTTTTGGGCATATTTTTGGGCTTAAATTCTTTTTCTAAAAAAAAAGGTCCCGTTCCGTTACTTATCTTCAATTTCTTACATACATACATATTTTATATTCATAAATATAGGAATAATCTTTTTTTTTTATCTCTTGCTTTTCTCTCCTTCACTCGCTGGAGTTGAGTGGAAGTGAGCTGCATGACAGTAATATTTATATAAAGAAAATAAAATTTCGCCTGAAAAAGTGTGCATGAAATTTTTACTAAATAAAACACGCGCCTAAAAAGTTTTCAATTCAAAACTAAACGAGTGTCACCGACCTGAATATGATTGCCGACTGGAACCGAGCAAATCCGAATAAGCGTAACACAGTCGAACCTGACAATTAAAATTCACTCTTCAGCAAAATGCGCCTAAGGAAGTTATCACTTCAAAAAAAGTAGGCCTTAACTGTGAGATTCTTTAAAATGGACATAAAATAGAAAACTATGTCAAATACTCGTAAAACGGTAACCTGTATCGAATTAAAGTACTAGACATCTCATAAACCTAGGTACAACAAACACGACCGACTGCTGCTTTTTATGATGGAAGACCTACACATAGATGACAGTGACAAAATGATGTAGTCTTACACGAATGCAAGTTGGTATACAGTTCGAAATTCCTAGTATTTCGGAGAATAAGTCAGAGAATAATATTTGACGACGAAGATTTTTTGGATCAGAGAGAAGCTAAACATTTTTTTTGGAGGGGGAGGAACGCGAAACGTTCCTCCATCCCATATAGAAAGGTATTTGTGGCCTTAGATGGAGAGGCTTGGATTGAGAGGGAACTTCCTGATTAGTGGACTGGAAGGAGCAAGGGGGTGTGGCTACGATGGTGGTCAGTGAGTAAGCACTCAACTGGCTGCCCTGAAGCTATGGAACAGAAAATGGAGGGTATTTAAAGCCTGCCTGTTTAGATTGCAATATGAGAAATTAAGATGAAAAAGTTAAGAAAATAAAGGTAATTGAAATAAAATTCAGAGGAAGTCATTCGCGCGCGCCACTTGGTGAATAACTTAATTAATTATTAGGGGGATTATAAGAGTTCAATAGAATTCTTCTGGACCTCTTGATTTTATCATAAGGGTTGTAATTTTCTAGGTTGATAATATTTAGGTTGCTTGAATTTTGAAGATTATCGAAAAAATTATAATTGCTAATTTTTGATTGTATTTTTAAAAGGATAAATATTAATTACTCTATAAATATCTTTATTTTTAGTGTATCTATTGGCTCTAGTGATGTTCCTAATTAATGTATTTTATGCATTTTCTAAAATTTTTATATTAGCATTAGTTGCGTAACCCCACACAGGGCAAGCGTAAGTTAGGATCGACCGCAAAACAGCAGTGTAGAGAAGAGCCTTATTGTAAATATTTATTTCAAAATTCCTGCAAATTAAGGGGTAGATAGAACGTAGTGCAATCCGGAATTTATCACGCGTATGAATGATGTGTTGTTTCCATGTGAAATTTCTTTTCTAGGAGTACTCCTTGGTATTCCATGCTCTGAGACCAGGGAAGTGGTGCGGTATACAGTGTAAGTGGTGTGACTAATTTTCTTCTCCTGGTGAAGAATACGGTTGTTTTGTCAACATTAGTTTTAATTTTCCAAGTATTAAAAAAGTTTTCTAGGAGTTGTGAATGTTGAGTGCTTTGGGGATAGTGTCATGATTTTTGTATGTTTTTAGGATTGCAGTGTCATCTGTGTAAATGTTAGTACTAGTTTTGAGGTTGAGAGAGGATATCACATTAATGTAATTTTCTTGATCGTGATCTTATTAAGGCCGAGCCGAAAACCAGATGAAAGACCCGCTCCCCCGCCGCGGCCGATGCCTGAGACCACTTGACCCCTACTCTAAGACGTTCCTGGGTCTGTCCACCCAAAATGAAGCTTTATATGTTTTTAACCTTTTTACATAGCTTTATAGAGTAGGCTGCTTTAGACCGGTAACCCATATCGAAAAATTTGTGTTGTGTATCACATTTAAATTTCACTTTTTCATCTCTATGCCTAAAGATGATTGTTGTCACTTATCGATGATGATCGATAAGTGACATCATTGATCTGTCTTCGTCTATAAGTGACATAATTGATCTATCTTCGTCGATATGTGACATCATTGATCTAATCACAAAACACAAAAATTTCCATCTGTTTCAATGCACTCGAATATTTTTACACGCCTCAAAATCAGTGAGCTTTAGATTTCTGCTTAAAAAAAGAACAATTCAATACTTATTCATATCTCTCTCATTACCCTTTATTTACATTTGATTAGATGTCACCTTTTCAATTTTATTTTATTTACCCTGTGCTAAAATGATAGTTTCGTATAGACTCTTCTGTGGATATTTCTGCACTCACTGTACATTTTGATTCCTTTCATCTGTTCAATCAAAGTGGAACAACACGTAGATATTATTACTTCGTTATTGCTCCGAATTTGTGCAGATTTAAGACTTCTATTTACTATCCAGCATCCCCCCCCCCAACTATTGTGTCATTGGGCTTTTTAAGAAAATATTTGCTACTAAATCTAGTATATATTTACAAGCTTCTCATTTTATAGAATGCGGCACTTCTTTCAATATTTATTATAAACTAGTAATAAATACGAAATATATACGAGGGCTGTTTTTTAAGTAAAAAAGGTCCGTTTTGTTTTAAAAAAATAACGACAATATTTTGTTTAAAAAAACCCTTATTTTAGGATTGAGCATACTTTAGCCTATTTTTCTACATAGTTGCCAAGTTTATAAATGCACTATCATACCTTAGAACTAAGTTTGAAAACTTCTTCAAAGAAGTCTGTCGCCTGACGCAGTCAAGATTTCGTGGCCACTTTCATTTCTACATGTTATCACTCGAAGCAAGCCCCACCAAGACTGTGTTGAGATACCGGAAAGGTGGAAATCGCTGGGAGTAAGGTCGGGGCTGTATGATGCATGGTCCAAAACCTCCCATGAAAAGACCTGATTAAGTCCCGAGTCGTTCGAGAGAAGTGTGAGGTTTCATCTTATAAACTTCCTGACCCATTTTCAAAATTTTCTGTCACTCCTTGCTTCAGTGCCATAAACTTCTTATCTGGCGATGAATGTCTGCAGCTGACATGTTTCTTGCAGTCAAAAAACGGATAACAGACCTATCTCCCTCTTGGAGGGCGATTCAATCACCTTAAACATTTTTAAGAGTATTGCTACAGTTAGCTAATACAGCAAAGCTTACGACTGTTAAGCAAAGCTGGAAATACTTGAGTGTTTGCACAGGATGCTGGTTAGTGATGCAGAGACTGTTGCGGCGTACGCGTGAACTAGGAAACTATACGCGCCAACTATTTAAAAATAGCCTCAAAGTTTACAATCATAACGGCAATAAAAAATCTTGCTCTTTTAAGACCACGTCTAAAAAAAACGCGAGATACAAACATAATAATAGTTACAAATATAATATCAAATGCTGCATTTATTATCGAACAATTCCAAATGCAGAAAAAATAAAACAATTTCATCTAAAGTTAGTTCTCGTTATTAAAGTCAGTACAAGAGTTAGTCTATATACTGTCCACTAATTTTGAATATATCGGTACATAATTACCTACCACACTATGATAACCTGTAATGTCTTAGGTTCACCAGTCGATCGCGATCGACTTAACGCCCACACATTTCGGCTTACTAGTTCCACTATCACTACCACCTTCCTTCAAAACAGTTCTGCTTTATCATTTTCCATAAAATTCAACAGTTTAATCAGATCATCAGTGGAGAGAAAAATTTAATACATTTTTCTATCAATTAATGAAAGATAAAGGAAAAATCACTAATTAATACAACTTCAATGCTAATCTTAAAATAAATTTGTCGTTAAAATTTGAAGAAAAATGCAATTCTCTACTTGTTTTTTACATGCATTCTTTTTATTTTGACTTATCAATCAAGTACTCTCAATCTGCAGCAAAATAACTATAGTTTTCTCTCGGGTTGCTTCAGATGCAACGTTGATTAAAAATAATAAATTAGTTAAAGAAACAAACTAAATGGTAGCGTTAGCCAAGTGGTCATGGTCGCAAACTCATGGCCGGTACTGTTTCTGCCAAGATTGGGTTCTAATCCTGCAGTCATAGACGACCAGCCGTTTAGATGGCCTTTGTTCTATGAATTTATTGAGCTTTAATATCCTCACGTCGGTGGAATGTAGAAGCTTGGAGCATGGGGATCAATTTAAATGTCATTATTCTCGTCACTTGATCGTGGCAAATAGCCTTCCCGTTACTTTGAAGTGCAACGTTAATAAACAATAAGTCAATCAAGCAAGCAACAAAATAACCATGTATAAACTTTTACTGTTTGAAATTTTACAAGTAGATTGCCGTAGAGCAGTGATTCTCAAACATCGCGGACCGGTCAACGTTTGATAAATTTACCACGGCCTGTGTTGGGATGGGGAAATTGTTTTGATTTAATAATTTTAACACTTAATGCCTTCAGATTAAAAGACAGTAAAATCAAGAAGTGATTATAAAGTGATTTAACATGGAATATGATCCCCAGCTGCTCAAGGTCGACTCAGCCTTTCATCCTTTCGGTTAGTTGATAAATGAGTACCAGGCTTGTGCTTGGGAACTAAACACTGGGGGTTTCGTGTCAGACTGACAACCTGACCAAAACATCTGCTCGTGCACTTTAGTGCCCAAGATCACGTACACTTAAGATGGGCACAAAGACCTTGCCTCCCATGGGCTGTTGCACCACTGAGTTTTGTAGTAACATGGAATATAAAATGATTTCCATGGAAAGTCGCACAAACCCGATATTAATACCCCACCACAGTAACTATGATAGAAACAATTTAATGTTGCTTGTGAGGCCCGGTGCTATTTTATCGACGGACCGTTACCGGTCCGCGGCCCGGGGGTTGAGGACCACTGCTGTAGAGGAGAACATGAAGTCAAGAGGTTTGGAAAATCTGCAGCCTTTCGAGAAAATTTAGATTATGTACAGCAAATCTTATTAAAAAAAAATTTTTTTTTTAGTCTGCAATTTTTATTGTGTCAACAAAATATAACATGTTTAATCATCACCTACAATTAAAACTTTAGTTACCCATGAATATTTAGCGATATGTTTCTCCCCTCTATTCAAAATTTTGACCATCTGTTGTGACAATATTGCATGGATTTTAGATTTAATTTTTTCAGTTGCTACTAATAGTTCACTCTGTCAATCTTGTTCAAAATTTCAATTGTTAATAAAATACTTTCTATTCATCCATTCAAATATATTTTTTAAAATTTGTTGTGGAGGACGCTTGATGTTAATATAGTTTTTCAAATATTTATTCATTAATTAAATTAAAAATTGAATAAATAGTAACAAACACAAAAACAATAGTCCAACATTATATATAGAAAGGAAAATCGTTCGTTGTGTCCCTGTAGCGTAATTGATAGTGCAATAGACTTCTAATCCAAAAGTCGTGGGTTCGAATCCCACCGTGGATGCCTAATTTCTGAGAATGTGATTTATTACTATACTATTTTATTAGAATAATCAAATTTAATTAATGAATATAAAAACAGTAACAAACAAAAACAAAACAACGCCATAGACAGAAAGGATAATGTGGAAAATTGCAAGGAAAATCGCTATCTATTTTTCACTTCATATTGTGATTATGTCATATGTATATTTATATTAATTGTAATATGTAACGAAAAGTAAAATAAAATTTTTCTTTGTTGACCTAAGTAGGAATTGACTTGAATTGTTTTTGTATTACCAGGGCGAAGTTAGAATGCACTTCTGTTTTCCCATTTGAAGATCACATTGATGTGTAAGGATAATTATAGTAAATAGCAGCACAAGTTCGAGAAATGTATTTTATTTCTAGTCATCAATGGAATGGAAATTCTTAAAAATATTTGAAACATTTTTTTCGAAATAATAGACAGCAACAAATGCGCAATAGAAGCTTCTTTAATGTGATTGAATACCAAATTGTTGCACCATTTTTTGTTGTATTTTGTAGAATGAATATTTTTTATTGAACAGATCTTTTTAAAAAAAGTTTTGAATGATTTAAACTGCAGAAATTAGTTAGTTTGTCTACGGAGTGTTTAGATGCAATTTATTTGAATATAATTTTTTCAAAGCTTGAAACTATTTTTTTTATAATTCGCACGAGATAAAAGCGTAATTTATAAAACTATACGCATTTTCTTAAACATGCGGAATGTTTTCCTTTGGAATTAAATTTTATTATGAATTCTGATGTTGCAAAATCAGTTTTCTTGTGCTGAGAATGAATCACTTAGTTTACAAAGAACGGGCAACATACCCTGATGGCCTACGTGATCAGTCTAGCGAAAATTCTTATTATGCGCTCTATTAACTTGGACGTTAGAATGAATCAAATAAGCAAGATGCCTTTATAGTAAACAATACATCAATTCGAAAGATATGAAAATAAAAATACTATTTAATTAGAAAAAATATAAATAATTTAGCGACAAGAGCAATAAGTTTAAATGAAAAAGATAGGGTTACTGACTTTTGAGTGATATTAATATCAACCCCTCTAAATAATGCTTCCAAATGTTTATGTAGCGCATGTATATATTTTATTTTATACATCTTTAAAAGATTTATATATTATTTGAGAGATTAAAAAGTGCTATATAGGGATGCCCAAAAATTATAACTGAAGTTTATATGAGTATACATACCTGTGTGCCAAATTTCAAGTCTGTGTGTATAAAAGTTCAAAAACGAGAATAAATTTATATCAAACTTCCCCTTAACCCCTCTCAACCCCCCTTAGAGTTCAATTTTCGTAAAAACCCCTTTTGTAGCGGATCTTTACTCCATGAAAGGAATCTGCTTACCAATTTTCAAGATTGTATGTCTACTGGTTTAAAAATATAAAAACTATAACGCCCCGTAATACCACTTGCTGGTCGAATTTCACTAAGATTATTTTGTAGCGAGTCTCTACTCTGTGAAAGGAATCTACTTAATTAATTTTCAAGACTGTATGTCTAATGGTTTAAAAATATAAAAAAAATATAATGCCCCTTAATCCCCCGTAATACCACTTGGGGGTCGAATTTCATTAAGATTATTTTGTAGCTGATCTCTACTCTGTGAAAGGAATCCATTTAATTAATTTTCAAGACTGTACGTGTCTAAAAGTTTAAAAATGGAAGTAATTATCTTTAACGCCACTTAATCCCTCGAAACGACCTTTGGGCGTCGCTTTCCAAAATCTAGATTATCTCTACTGGATAAAAGGAACATGCCTACCAAATCTCAAGTCTGTAGGTTTGATAGTTCCGTAGATATCGTGATGAGTGGGTGAGAGAGTAACTTTTCTCCTTTATATATATAACTGCTGTTTGTAAAAAAAAATTCAATACCATGAAGGAATCATCAGAATTCAATGAAATTTAATGCACAAACGACTTGTATTAAAACAAATAAATGACGAATTTTCAAAGCAAAAAAACAATATTAAGCTCGAATCAATATTTGTGTAGCCACTTGCGCTGCAATAAGTGCTACATACGACGTACGGAGTCAAACAGATTTTGAATGCCTGCTTCAGAAGAGAATTTATATATTGCTTGTATGCGCAGCAAAGTTCGTCTGAAGCCGTAGTGACGCAGATCACGACAGACTCTGACCAACCAACCCACACGTGCTCAATAGGCGACATATCCGGCTAATAAGCACGCCATGAAGAAGGTATATATTGAGCTGAATGAAGTCTCGAACAGTCTTGCAACATGTGGGCGTGCATTAACCTGTTGTAAGATGGCTCCAGGGATGCCTTGAAGGGAACGACTTGGACTGCAGCCCTTCATGGATGCATACCTGTTGTTATTGAGATTACTCGACCTGTACAAATTGGATCGTCCATAATACGAAATCGCATCCCAAACCATAAACTTCGCGTGGCAGGCTACTATGTCGTTCGATAACACACTCTTGAAGGCAGCGTTCATCCGCATAGCATCTAACACGAATGCGGCCATCATGGTCCCACAAATTGAAGCGTGATTAATCTAAAAGACACCCCAGGACAATCATGTCAGGCTCTTGTGCTCATGAGCCCATTGCAGAAGCAGCCATCGATGGTTTGCTGTAAGGGGGATCCTGTATAAAGGCACCCTTGCACGCAATCCACAGTGCAACAGACGTCGACAAATTGACGATATTAGTGCACCTGTAGCAGTAGACCAACGTGCTACCAACTGCCTGGCGGAAGCTGTACGGTCATTCCCGCTGTTTGATTCCGCCCACCGACAACACCTCCGTCATCCCTGCCGTTTTCGAGTTGTTTGATGCTCTTTGGTGTTCTGCTTCCAAATTCGCATCACTGGGGAACTGTTCCGCTGTACACGAGCTCCTATTGCGCGATAGGAAAATCCTTCTTCTCGAAGGTCAATAACTCCCCGTTCAAACTCCATAAGTTGTTAGAATTTCTCCTTATTTCGTCGTGGAGGCATGCTTAGGTCTCACCAAACGTTCGCCACCAACAAATAATCGTTAATCCATTTCGACGCCCCGCTACAGTCCTTCATATTTATACTTTCAGCATCGGTTCAGAGGGCGCTGCATGGCACGGCTGTGCGCGGTGGCCTGAACCTACGCAACATCCTATATTTGATATTTGCTGCAAAGTTCATTCACCCTTACGATTCCTTCATATGGTGTTGCATTTTTACAAACATCAGTGTGTGGTATACAAGAGCCTTCTGTGGTTCCACCCGCATAGTTCCCGTAGGAATACAGGGATAAAATATGCTCTACGTTACTCGCTAATAATTTTAATTTTCACTCGTGAAAGAATTTAAAATCTGTCATGAAAGCGTAACAAAGAAACAAACCTCATCTGTATTTTTATTATTAGGATATATTGTCACAAACTGATGTCAACTGTTCGGCCACCAGAGCGTTGTTTCAACATGCAGGCGGCTCGCCCGTTTCCCAGGTATTTGTTTGTTAAATTTAATCACATGATTTTCCTTTTTATTGCCATTATGGACATTTGCAAATTATGTAAATTGAATTTATAAGACCTTTTCCTGGTGGTTATTCTAGAACTTCCACCAGGTTTATGCGCACTGCAGCTGGATAAGTTCAGTTGTTGTGGTGCCCGTAAAACACAAAATAAATCGTGTATTGATAACATCGCCTACGTGACATTTTGGTGAGGCGCCGGCAATGATAGCCATTGGCAACGGATATCAGAACAAGTCGAAGGCTCCAAGGGCTACCTTCTGAATACGGGTTGCTACCTGCTGAGTCCGAACTGTAAAAATGCTGGAAGGTGAACGGAAGACAAGGCAACATCATCAGTTCCATCTATGTATGTTACCCATCAGCTGCCACGAGCCTTGTTCTTTCTCCGGCTTGAATAACACCGAAGATGCTGAAAATGGAAAATGATTACGAGAGGATTGCTAGCTACAACAATTGGGATGAAATAGTCGTCTTCAAATGTCGTGTCTATCTAAGCGAACTGCAAGGTTGTGGTTTATCAACAATGAAGATCGGATTGAAAAGGAGACTGAGAGATCTCAGAGACTTTCGGAAGGCCTTAAGGATGTAAAAGGTTTGCAGAAGGATTATTATGACAAAGGCTCAGTCTGGTGGAAACGCATGAGTCTTACGTTCAGAACATATTGTCATTATGCAGGAAAGTGGATAAAATATGCCAGAAGACTGCAAAGATATCGCATCTCATGAAAGGTGGCTGAATCTCTACCAAGTACTGATAAACAGAGAAGAGCAATACGTAACCGGAACGAAGTACCA